>CAOGCB010244020.1:0-14560 GCA_948266635.1 Cnidoscolus chayamansa | reverse complement strand
GAATAAATGCTCAAATATTTTGTTTTCGATACTTTTTCTCTCAATTGTAAAAATACTATTCTTAACCATAAATGAGAGAGATTTTTTTTGTTTATAAAGAGTCTTGACAAAAACTAGCCGTTTGAGATCGTTTTGACAGGTAAAAAATGAGTTCTGAAAAGCAGCTAACCGTTATTTTGTCGTGTAGTGAAAATCCTTCTGAGTTGATTTTAAAATATGGGATCACAAAAGTAGAACTTCTAAAACATGAAATTAGAACTTTGTATTTTTAAAAGACTATGATTCTATTTTCGACTCAGTAGTTTCTGGTTTTATGAAAGCTTGAATTTTTTATTTGAATGGCAACCCACAACTTTTCTCATCTCTGTACATCAATTTTAATATTTGATTGCTATCTTCAAAAGTTGTGATCCAATATCTTTGATTGTTCATTCTTCTCAAGTTTCTTAAGTTTCTCTTGTCTTTATTTTTATTTGAGAAAGATGTCCAAATTTCTTAAGTTTTGTAATCATCAAAATACTCTTTTAATTCATGGTGTTAACAATCTCATTTATAAAATATGTGTTTATAAGAATAAATTAATAACTTTATCAAAATCACTACAATCCTTAATCTTTCAACTAAAATTAATAAAAATTAAAAAAATTCAGTAAATTTATTTAATTTAATCATTAAATATAATTAATAACTAATTACATATTATAATTAATAGTTAATAGTAAATTACAAATAATAATTGATAGTGGATCTTAATTTATATATTCTAAGTGTTTATTAAATTATGTAAAGATTAATGTTTATATATAAAATATGATACTTAAGATTATATGAATTAATTTTTTATTAAAATAAATATAAAAATAATTAATATATTATAATAATTAAAATATGATTATTTTTATTTTATGAGAATGAATATTATAATTAATTTAATTTATCTATCTTTTAAAAATCAAATAAAAAATATGAATTAAAACCAAATTGAAAAGTTGAATTATGTTCAATTCATTTTTTTTCATTTCATTTCATTTTATTTTTAATTTTTTATTATCTTTAAATTAAATCGATTTAGATAAGATTTTAAATTTGAATATCTCAATTTATTTATTCATAAAATTTATATTAATTTAATTTAAAAGAATTAAAATATAATAAAATATTCACAAAGTATATAATCGTATATCTTTTTCTGGAAAAAAAGCAAGTGTTACGACAAGAAGAAACAAGAACGATGAAGCGGAAAAAAGGTGGTCAATCCTTCCATTTCGCCCTCTGAGTCGTTTCCTCGTTTCATTCTCTCCCAATTTTCTTTTGTTTTTTCTCGGGAAAAAATAATAATAAAAAAGCCACAATCTGTTCTTACCTTACTCTGCAAGTCACCACAACGATCTTTCCATCACTTTCCCAAAACTAGATAATTTTCAAGGCAGTATCAGCCAATCATTTTCGTTATTTTTAGCCAAGTCACAAAGCTAGCTTGCTTCGCAGCTTCATCTCCGATGTCAACTTTGTCTCCATATGTGTTCCTCTTACTCTTAACCTCTGTGTTTTCACCTCATAAGCTCATGGTTTTTGGGTCCTCTGCACATGAACAACAAACCTTCACGAGACCTGATCCTCTGCGGGGCTTCAAGAATTATAAAGGAGGCTATAATGTTACTAACAGACATTATTTGGCTGTAAGCTCTGTTCTCTTTATCGTGCGTTGTTTGATTTTTTTTTTTTCTCAAAG
Source organism: Cnidoscolus chayamansa (assembly GCA_948266635.1). Taxonomy (NCBI): domain Eukaryota; kingdom Viridiplantae; phylum Streptophyta; class Magnoliopsida; order Malpighiales; family Euphorbiaceae; genus Cnidoscolus; species Cnidoscolus chayamansa. The sequence continues at coordinate 12,828 of CAOGCB010244020.1, read as the reverse complement.
AGAAGATTGTATATATGTAGTTTTTATTTTCAGTCTGCGGTATTTACAGGAGTGCATTCTTATGCGATTGCTGGAGTGTGGCTGTTATGTGGGTTGGGATTTGGAATTTTTGTCATCTGGAAGAATTTGACGAGAAGCGATTCTTCCCAAGTTGAAGACTATTTGAATCATCACTTTTTGTTGATGTTTTTTCTCATCATCCTTTTCACATTACTATCCATGTAAGTATGTCAGTGCCCAATTCATATTTTCTGAAATGATGCTTTATAGCCCCGCAAAAAAGACCATTTTGCAGCTGTTTCTTCTAGCTTCTGCATTCATTTGTATTTAGGATTGCCACGGGTCTGGTCCTGGCTGCAAATGAGATCTCCTTCTACAGAACCCAGAAGTTTAAGGGGACGATTGTGGAGGTGGGCAAAGACACCCATCGAAAGATTCACAAAGTAATAATAGCGATGACAGAAATGCAGCAGCTTTTACGCCCATATGTTCCAAATACCGCTCTGCGCTTGTACACCATTACCCATCTTCTTGCAAGTGAAGCACAATCTATTCGAGATTTTGTCCAAATGAGTGGCCATGAAATTGAGATCGCAATTCGTACTTCGTAAGCGTTGATTTTCCTTCTTAATTTGAACCATATATAATCTAAAATTTTATGTTTCTTTAACAATCCATGTGCATGATTTTAGGCACATATTTCATCTTGTGGTTATGACCTTCAACTTGGAGCTCTTGGTCGCTTCCTTAGGTAAGTTGTATGCCATGTTTTTGGCTTAAATCTTAGTGCTTTTATTGATTATCTTTCTGATTCTGACAAACATTGAACTAAAACTAATTAACTTGGTTAGACTAATAGATTGATGCTTTGGCTCAGTTCTGCTCCTGTTGCATTGGCATCCTGGATTTGTCGTGTAAGTTTCTGTTTTCATTTCATTACAGATATTTCCTCCCTCTCTCTCTTATTATTATCATTTTTTTGCTCTTATTCCAGTATAATTTTTTTCTTCTGGATCTTAACAACTACATGCTGGGCTTTGACAGGCTTTGATTTCTTCTTCCAAACGTAAGTCTACTAATCAATTAATGTTCTTTAATTTCATTTTATTTCTTTTATTTGATTATCTTCCTGAATATAATTAAACTGTATACCACATTTTGCCGAGCAGTTTTGTGGACGATACTTGTAGAGCAGTTCAAGAATTCGAAAGTGACCCACAAAGTAGTGATCTGAGCTCCATGATACCCTGCCTGTCATCACCATCTTCAGACAAGGTCCTGAAAGACATTGGCAGAACCATCTATAAGTTTATTGCTAAGGTACTCAATTGATTGATCAATTATATGTGCATGTGTGAGAACTTGTATTTTGATATTTTCTCCAATAACAATACGTATCCTTTCTTTTTTTCTTCTTTCCAGTTGAACTGGAAAATAGAAGTACTATATATGTTGCTGCCGTTAGACAGAAACATCATGGAATTAATAGGAGTTAAGAAGGTATGTGCCCCTTTCTCAGGACCACCAAATTATACATACATCCCTGACAGCTGCTCAAAGGATAGCATTACACTCTCAGAGTTTTCAAATGTAAGTTGAATATCAGTATGCATGATGATTAATGATCTGAATGCAGAAATGTTCCCTTATTGGCTTACCTTTTATGTGAAATATAATCTGTAGATCCTTTCAACGCTCACATGTCACAAGTACAAATCCCCTGAAACATGCACAAAAGAAGGAAAGTTTATACCTGAGAGTATTTCTAACAAGGCTTTGGCTTATAGCCAATCTGTCCAAAATATGATAAGTCTATATCCAGATTTAGAGAGCTTGGCTAGATGCAGTGTTGTGAAGACTACTTTCTCTGATGTTGTTAAGCACCAATGCAAGCCATTTATGGCTTCAATAAGGATGTTATGGTTATCAATGCTGTCTCTTTCCATCTTTATGATGATTTCAGTATTAACTTGGGTTGCAAAAGCTTATCAAGAAAGAGGTAGACGTTTCTCTAGATGTTCCATTGTTCCTGAAGCTAGAGCCTAAGAAATTTGGAACATTTCTAGATATGTAGTCAGCTTACTACAGATGAAAGCAAGTGTGAGTTATAAAGATTTCTTTTTTTTTTAATTCTTTTTATAGATAGTTAGCAGTTAGATATTCACAAAATAAATTTTTTCTCAAAAATGTAATTTTATTAAGCAATTTACGTTCCAATTTATTGATTTTAGTATTTGTCAACCGATTGGGACCGTAAATAAATCGAATCAAATTTAATTTTAAAAAATTTAAATTTAATTTGTTAAAATTTCTTTTAAACTCGAATTTGATTTTTTTTAACTTAAATTAAATATTAATAAATTCAAATTTATTTATTTAATAAATAAATAAATAAAATAAATTTCAAATAGCTCTAAAAAAATTTATTTTATTTATAATCTTAATAATTTTAGCTTTAAAGTAATAATTTTAATATTAAATAATTTTAATTAAATGAGTATATTTATTAGTTAATTTATAAATTTAATAAATAAAATTTTAAATTTAAATATTTATAAATTTAAATTTAATTTATTTATTAAATAAATTTAAAAATTAAAATTAAATTTAATTTAATTAAAAAATAAATTTTTTTGGTCCCGGATAACTTATAAATCATTTTTTTCATCTACGTACTAAGTTTAATGAGAATTTTGCCCATGGAGGACCATAAGCTTGAATCTAACCACTATCAAAAACCCCCCTTTTTCCTGAGGCAAAACGAATCGTTTCGCCTTTTCTTTAAAAAAAAAAAGTTTTAAATTAAAATAATAACGTTATCTCCACTCACTTGTCTTTATATCAACGGTAATGCAACACATAAACTTAAATTCCATTAATTAAATTAATATAAAAATAATAAATATTTTGTTTATAGTGTGAGTGTAAAAAGAAAAAAAAAATCCAATAAAAGAACCAGAAAAATGTAAAAACGAGAGACGAGAAGTATGAAAGAAAGAATGGGATGAGGCAATTACGCAAACCCATCATTAAAATTCATTACAGACAACATTATACCATATCTTTCTACACAAATCGCACCCAACAAACACTTCAGCCGTTTCGATAATTATATATATATATATATACTCACACATAGCATCTTTGGTCTCAAGTCGTCATCAATCATCCACTCCTCAGATCCAATTTGAACCTGAAATCAACTACCCAACTGCCCTTTTTCTCTTCCCTTTCTTTTCTTTTGACCTCACTCTACTTGATTGTTATTAGAATAGAGAAGTATTGATATTCAATGGTACTGGGAAGTGGGTTTTGGATTGTTTTGTTTGTTAAGTTGGTTTGTTGCTTTACCTTGGAAGAGCATCAGCAGTAAAACCCATGTCTGGAAGTTTGGTTCGTCTCGTGGTTCGGAATTGGTCAGGTAAGTTGTTTTTTTGACTCTGGTCTTGATTTCTTGGTTTGCTTTGTGCTTTTTTTTTTTTTTTTTTTTTTTTTTTTTGTGTGTGTGTGTTACTCCTTTTAATTTGTTTCAGTGTGTCTGCTGGGAACATGAGATGTCTGGGTTTAGGCCATGCTCTAGGGGTTTTATGTTGATCTGCCATATGGGACTCAATTTTTTCTTATATATATATATTATATGTTCTTTTAAATGATTGCGAAGTAACTGTGGGTTTTGATTATTGATCTGAAATTCAATTCTTGTACTAGTTTTGAAATCTATCCTGCATTTCCAAGATAAAGAACATGATTTTGTTTTGTGCTAAATGGATTGGCACTCCAATTTCTGCAATTAGAAAGGTAGGAGGTTGATATATCAATTTTAAATGCTTCGGACCATATTCTGGACATAATTACTGTCAATTTTTCTCTAAGGTACCAAGTCCTCATCTCGTTTTTTAGATTATTCTGAACTATTCATGTATTTTGAAATTCTTTTGACATTTGTTTTGTCGGGTTAGTTTGGATCTCCATATATTGCATTCTGTTAATTGCAGCATTATCTTGGATATAAAAGAAGTGAGAGAATGAGGATGAGGAACAAATACAGGAAACCAACCACTTTGCATTGCAATGCAGGAAGCAGATGTTCCATGTCTGCTGTGGTATGGAGCTTGGTGGGATTTCTACTTTTCCTTCACTTGTACTCCCTTGTTAGCCACAGTGGTGGGAACGTCGGAGAGATACAATTCCATTCAAGTCATCACCCTCTTATCCGTGAACTTGAAGAGGTGGAGCAGGAGAATATCCAAATTCCTCCACCAAGGGGCAAAAGATCTCCTCGTGCTGCAAAAAGAAGGCCTAAAAGGACAACCACACTGATCGATGAATATCTTGATGAGAATTCCCAACTTAGGCATGTTTTCTTTCCTGGTATGAAAAGTGCTATAGATCCAACAAATGATGCTGGGAACAATAGCTTCTATTATTATCCTGGTAGAATTTGGTTGGATACTGAGGGAAATCCCATTCAAGCTCACGGGGGAGGAATTTTATATGATGAAATGTCAAAAACTTACTATTGGTATGGAGAATATAAGGATGGACCTACTTATCATGCACATAAAAAAGGGGCAGCACGGGTAAGTTAATAATTGCACACTATCTTATCCTCAATTGTAGCTAGACTTTATCTGCCTAATACTCGATGGAATATTTTGTATAATCTCTGACTGCATTTCTTTTTCCCAGCTAATGCCAATTAGTAGTGCCCCTTGTTTTATTTTCTATTACAAAGGTTAAACTTGGGAGAAAACTATCTTTTCTACTGGATCGTTGAGATCCCTAGGTTGTAAGTCAATTCACATCTTTATCTGAAATTTGTTTATAATGTTAATATTGAATTCCTTCAACTGCTGTCACCCTAAATTAGACTTAGCTTTGCGAGTGACTCCTAGAACTGCATCTAATTGGTATCAGTGGATTTTTTGGGAACAATGATATGAGAATCTTATCAGAAACTCCAGTTTTGCCTATTATTGTAGATTTTCAAATGAGGGATCTGCTCTCTTGGTGGGATTATTAATCATGCAACTGGAGCTGGGTTAGGTATAGCACACATTTAAGCTAATGATGTTCTTTTCTCTCTCTTAAAGCTGGTTGCTTCCATTATTCAAGTTTGATTCAGATTAGATAGCTTTAAGCAGTAATAGGGGACATAGATTCCTATCAATCAAAGCATGATAGTGATATATCAGAAAGGTAGTCATGGCAAGCTTGACTACACTGTCAACTGTGTTGTATTAGTGTCTTTTTGGAATTCAGATCTAATATGAAGATGGTAATGGCCAGTAATAAAACAGCCTGCAAAATATATGTTCATTATCTGATCCTTTATTGATTTAGTTGTTGACCTTTTTCCACGATTTACTCCAATCCTTTGCAAAAGCATTTACCTAAAATTGAATCAATGTTCTAGAACCCTTTTAAAAATATGATTTACTTTTACTACTTGAACAATGCATCTCAGATTAATGTGTGTTCTGACCTTATTTCCATAAGATTTAAGCATTTGTCCTTTGCTTTTGATACATATTTTGTCATGCAGTATTTCAATTTTTGGATAAGCAATATGAAACCTTTGTCTATATTCCTCATTCCAAAACTGGCCCTACTAATGATCACTCTTAGTGACCAAGGTCCAATTGGTCAGGCTATGGAGCTTTTTGGAGAAGCATATGATCTTAAATTGATCTTCTACTTGAATATGACATTTTCTATCAGCTTGGCTTCTTGGATGAAGTTTTGTACTCTTATGGTGGTTTTTTTTAAGCAATTTTGTGCTAGTAGTTGGCAAGGAAAGGTTTACATTGATGAAAAAGGATTATGATGGGCCACCAATTATCAAGAAGTATAGTCATAGGCAATAAGCTAGGAGTTGTTAGGAAGTTGAGTTTGTTACCAACTCATTTTCTTAGGAAGTAGAGTTTGATATCATCTCTTATTCTAAAAGGGCTATAAAAGAGATGAGTAGGATTAAAATAAGGGGGGGGGGGATCAAATGGGAATTTAGTGGGAGGATCTGGTCTTCTAAACCAGAGGGTAATCTGTTAGATTTTTTCTCTTATTGCTATTCTTTTTGTTCTAATAAAAAATATTTTTTTTTATATACTACGTATTGTTGGAATTATCGATAAAGTCTGCTGTGAACTCATCACAAAACATAAAAACAAAGCCTACAATCAGAATAATCCTACCAATTTTGCTAATATCTCAACAGTAAGTATGAAGCTCAAGCTGTTCAAGCTCATCCAACATTAGAGTAGTTAAGTAATTTTCTGAGGCTAAGAAAAAACAGGTTCCATTTATTCTTGAAATTTAAAAGATTGTACATCCAAAAATTTTCAAGTAATGTATGGACTAGGGAAATAAACAACAGTCTACGCATCAAGTGTCAGAGAAATGCAATTTGGCCAAATGTGATGGTGATTTTGGATCCATAGTCATATCTACTGAGACAGCCGGGTTTTGAATTCCATTTTGGACAGAGACAGACTGTCACATATAGAAGAAGAATAAAGAAATAGAAGAGTGTAGAAGAATTACGCATGTGAGGTGTGTGTGTGTGATAACAGAATGTGAGCTGGCAGGAGTTAGTTTGTAACAAACTCCAACCAGCATTCAATTACATATACCAATGTAACAAACTTCAACCAGCATTCAATTACATATACCAAGGAATAACAAAGGAAAAGCATAAGAAAATTTCTACCAAAAGGTATTCTTATTCCTCTCCCTCGATCTCTCTCTTTCTCTCTACTAATTCTCTTCTTTCTATTCTTCTATTTCTATTGTCCTGGAAAACTTACATTGCCAAACTGTCACAGGCCCGGATTCTTACACTCAGTCGGGACCGTGCAGCACTTGGCTTAAACGCTTTTCAAGACAAGTCAGCCTGGTGATTCACGCTAGAATCTGCACGAGATAAATATATTTATGGTTAATAACATGTGGGCAAGTACCCTTTTGGGCTATGCAAACATATAAAGCGATAAAAGCAACACATCAAGCCAATTTGCATAGCACATTCATCACAATAGCACATTAACACAGTTGGGGCAACAAGATTTATAGAAAGGGCTACTTCTTTTATTTCATCGAATATCAAAGGCAATACAATCTTATAATCGATCTTCCAATCCGTTGTAGTAGGGGGGAAAACCTACAAGAATGTGGAAGTACAAGTCAATCGATAACCAATGATGTCCAGTAGGCCCGGTCGCCCCTGTGCCCAACTAGTCACTCCCCCCTAAAGAGCCTTAGGAACAAAATGGGCTCTGTAGGGAGGAGACATCGATATGTCTCAGCCATCACACCCCCTCTAATTAAATAACTATAAGGATTAGCACTTAATCCTTTAGAACAAAATGATTTATTAATTTTACTCTAATTGCCTATGCAATCGGAAAAATATGCTACTTGGAAAATTACAATTTGGTCCCTGGCCAATGTCGGCCTGTGACACTCTCCCCCACTCAATCGGTCGACGTCCTCGTCGACTGTGCTTGAATGAACGCTTCTATCTGCGAACGGTATGGTTGGAGTTTGGACTCTTCTTCCCAGCTTGTTTCTTCTGCACTGAGTCCCTTCCACTTGATGAGATACTCCTTGTGTGGTGGTCGCTTAGTCTCTGCTTCTTTCAGCTTTCTACTCTCAAAGGCCACTAGATGCCCTTCCTGCATCAGCACTCCACCTAAGGCCAATTCTGATGCATTAGTTTGTACTTCAAAGGGCAAGTTCATGTTTGGCAAAGCAAGCACTGGTTCCGCCATCAAAGCCTGTTTCAATCCTTCAAATGCTTCCTGACACTCTCGTGTCCACTCCCATTTGCGACCCTTTTTCAGCAATTCCGTCAAGGAACATGCCTTCTGAGAGTACCCACGAACGAACCGTCGATAGTAATTAGCAAGACCCAAGAAGGATCTCAACTCGGTCACACTCTTTGGGATTGCCCAATCTTGAATAGCTTTTACTGTTCCCCTTTCCATTTGAATTCTTCCTTGCTCGATTATGTGACCCAGGAATTTAATCCTGGTTTACCCAAATTCACATTTTTCTTTCTTCAAGAAAAGTTGGTTCTCCCTCAGCTTTTCAAAAACTAGGCGTAAATGTTCACAGTGCTCATTCAAGGTAGCACTGTAAACCACTATGTCATCCAAGTAGACCACGACAAATTTGTCTAGGTACTCATGGAACACCTGATTCATTAAGGTGCAGAATGTAGCCGGCCCATCACCTAACATAGACCAAATAAAAGCACATCATGTTTTTGTGCTTGGGCAAGGGAAAGCAAGATGAAGATAGAGCTATAGAGTGGATTTTTGAGGGTTATGGTTGGGCGAGGGGGTTGCTGCTGCAAGATACCTAAGCATGAAGAAGTTGCATGTTGTTTCCCTTATTTTTTTTTTTCTCTCCTCACTCTCATATCTTTCCTTTTGAACTGCTCACTACAAATGAATTCTACGCGCTCTAAGATTGTACCTAAGTTTGTACTTTGTCTGTCAGCCTTTATTTGTCAAATTTTTATATCACCTATTACGATGTTATGTTGACTTCTTTTATTCAATTTTTACCATAATTTACTTATTTCGAATTTCATAGTCAACTTTAGTCATTGTTGTTGTGAGATATTTTTGCCTAGTAATAATGTAAAATATCAATAAAATAAATTGTGCAAAATTCAGCTAAAATCAATTTTGCTTTTGGGAGATAGAGGTTCAAGATTATCTCATATAAGTAGCTATTTCAAGTAAGGTTTGCATTTGTTTTCAGTCAATAATTTTTTAGGTGTGGATAGGTAACTCTTGTATAAATATTAATTTGAGTTGTTTCTCTAATAAAAATGAAAGTCACGGTAGTGATTGCTTCTTTCATTTTGATATATGGTCCAATGTTATTTCACTGTTACTCGTACAATTAGTGAGACTGATAATGTTACAGAGAAACAAAAACTGCTGTCAAAAGAAATACATAGTCATTTTAGAGCATTGTATGATATTGGAAAGGTCATGTTTTATGTGGGTCTGTGTAGTGGCTGTAGTGGGAACATGGAAGCAAGAAAAGCCTACTTGGCATATGTTTCGGAAGGATTTGGAGACTTGCAGGATTGGGAAATGGTCATGAATTATCAACAAAAAAATGGGTCACTATTCAATTCACCATCCACCACTGCTGCTGCTTTTAGTCATCTTCAAGATGCTGATTGTCTTCGTTACCTGCACTCAGTCTTAGAGAAGTTTGGGAATGCAGGTTCATCCACTTAACTCTACATAATGCCATGCGTAATCTTACATTTCAAGTTGTTTACTAGTGGCTTTTTACTGTTGTCTTCAGTTCCAACCATTTATCCTGTGGATATATATGCTCGTCTTTATATGGTTGACACTCTTGAAAGGTTGGGAATTGATCGGCATTTCAGGAAGGAAATAAAATTTATACTGGATGAAACATACAGGTAACATTCAAAGTTCACTTTGCAATGCAAACATCATAATGATGCATATGGCTTGTGGAAGTAGTGTTGTAGAGAACTGAATTTACCACCATATTTCAATGAATTTTTTTTTTCAGAATTATGGCTAAAATTTAATGTATTTAATTGGTATTATCTAGGCCAAGTTTTTAGTCATTTAGGACATTCGGCCAAATCCTTCAATTGTTAGAGAAGAGGGCGTGTCCAACTCTGAGTAATATAACTCTGGGGTTCAATCAATGAAATCCATCACGTATTGTATGGAGAACTAATTGTTAGACAACTAATTTTCATCCTTATCATATTCTTTTTGGCTTCAATAAATTTATAACAGGATAAACTTTTACTGTTTGTTTTGAAAGAATCCTAAAAATGCGTAAAATTTTACCATTTGAAATTGGTCATGGAATGTTGCTGAAGTTATATGGAAAAATATAGAAAAGTGATTTATCAATTTTTAGGTTATTTGGGTTTTGTTATCACTGAGAATCTTGAATTAGCAAAGAAACAGATACTGGCTGCAGGGCGATGAAGAAATATTTCTAGATTGTACCACCTGCGCAATGGCATTTCGAATATTGCGTGTCAATGGATATGATGTGTCTTCAGGTATCTTGTTAAGTTAGTATAGCTGATGTATGGAACTTATAAAAATATCTGTTAATCACAAACATTTTAATCAGGTTAACATGTGGTGCAGATATATATACTCGGTTCACGAAGGAATGCTTCTTCAATTCACATGGAGGATATTTGAAGGACACAAGCAGTGTGTTAGAATTATGCAAAGCTTCACAAATAATTTATCCAGATGAACCACTTCTCGAAGAACAAAATTTGTGGACAAGTCATTTCCTGAAGCAGGAATTATCCAGTGGTTCAATTTATGCTGACAGACTCAGTAAATATATTACTGCAGAGGTAGTTTCTTCCGACTTGTTGGCAACAGTCAAGTCACTCAGGCATCTAGCTTTATCACAGCAGCCATTTTCATTCTGAATAGAGTTTCTTACCTGTTTATCTTTTGCCATTTCAGGTTCAAGATGCTCTGAATTTTCCTTACTATGCTGATTTGGAACGCTTATCTAACAGGAGGAGCATTGAGCATTTTAGTGTAGATGAAACAAGGATTTTAAAAACCTCATATCGGTATACGCTTTAATCGTCTCTTTTTTCGTTATTTAACAAATTATTTAACAAGTGAGCAGTGCTATATATATATATATATATATATTGCTTAGTTCTTGAACATTTATTTCCATTTGCTAGTTGTTTGAACATTGGGAATGAACATTTTCTTAAACTGGCGGTAGAAGACTTCAACTTCTGCCAATCAATTCAACGTGAAGAACTAGAACATCTTGCAAGGTATATGTTCCCCTTCTTTTTTTCTTCGATATCTGGTGGCTGGATTTTCATGGCATGTCATTACAGCAAGGTCAATTTTGATGGTCAATAGTCAATAAGTTTGTTGAATCACATATTGGTTTGGAATATGGGTTGTGATAAGGCCTTAGACACTCCTTTAGGGGTGGAGTTAGGCTCGGCCTATTTTCTTAACATAGTATCAGAGCTTCCTATACAATGTGGAGCCTCTTGTTTGTGTTTGGTTAGGTGTGTTGGGCCTCCCATTTATGTTTCTCGCTCCAGTTGGTCTGGGTGTGAGAAGGCCTTAGACACCCCTCGCCCCTTGAGCCCCTTTTGGGGTGGAGTTAACTCACCTATTTTTAGACTCATCAGTCATTACTATTTATATTGTTTAAACTTGACCATCATTTCTAATAATCTTGAAACTCATCAATCATACTCATAAAGTAAAATTCACCAAATCTTGTAGTGGAGAACTCTGACATTGGTCAGTTGTAAACAGATGGGTTGTGGATAAAAGATTGGACAAGCTAAAATTTGCTAGGCAGAAGCTGGGTTACTGTTACTTCTCCGCTGCAGCAACTCTATTTGCTCCGGAACTATCTGATGCTCGCATATCATGGGCAAAGAATGGAGTGCTTACTACTGTTATTGATGACTTCTTTGACGTCGGAGGTTCCGAGGAGGAATTGATAAACCTTATCCAATTGGTTGAAAAGTATGTCCTCTTCTTTTGCTTTCTCAGTTTTCTGTATCATCATCCTATTCAGAACGTGTTTGATATGAAATGGGACACAGGTGGGATGATGAGAGCATTCACTGTTGTTCAGAGAAAGTTGAGATCATATTTTCAGCACTTCACAGCACCATCTGTGAAATTGGAGACAAAGCATTCGCATGGCAAGGACGTAAAGTGACAAACCATATCACCGAGATTGTGAGATAAAATCCATTGGATCATTTTATTTATTATCTCTACTTATTAAGGACATCTTGGAAGCTCTGGAAAGAATTACTTCTAAGACTTGGGAATTTATATGGTAGCTTAGAAACCAAAAGTGAATGCATAATAATCTTTTTCACTAGAGATAAGCTGATCTATGTTTGTATTGCAGTGGTTGGATTTGCTGAAGTCAATGTTTACAGAATCTCAGTGGTCAAGAACCAAGATGACACCTACGCTTGATGAATATATGACTAATGGATATGTGTCATTTGCTTTAGGACCAATTGTTCTTCCAGCCCTGTACTTTGTGGGGCCTAAACTTACAGAAGAGGAAATGAAAAGCTCTGAATTACATGATCTATTCAGGACTACGGGTACTTGTGGGCGTCTACTCAATGATTGGAGAGGCTTTCAGGTACTTGATTCATTTGATTCGGAGGGCAAAAAAACTGCGAAATTGCGAAACTCATGCCTAATACAGTAGTTTGCTAATGATCTATTCCTAAATTGCAGAGAGAATCAGAACAAGGCAAATTGAATGCTGTCTCATTGCACATGATTCACGGAAATGGTGTCATGACAGAAGAAGAGGCCATCAGAAACTTGAAGGCTTTAATTAGCAGCCAGAGGAGACAACTGTTGAGACTAGTTTTGCAGGAAAAGAACAGCGTTATTCCGAGACCATGCAAAGATTTGTTTTTGAAAATGCTCAGAGTGTTGCATTTGTTTTACATGAAGGATGATGGATTCAGCTTGGATGAGATGATGAGTGCTGCAAATGCAGTAATTAGTAAACCCATCTCTTTCCATGAACTGTAAGTAAATGCTACAAACTTCCCACGTCCCTGTTAAAATCTAACTATCAAGCAACTTTTCGTCGAATCGATTCTAATCCAGCTTTGTCCACTGTGATGATGAATGGACTGAGTTATTGCTCACCCAACTATATGTCTATTTGCAGAGAGAATCCATGGATGGAAAAAATGAGAGCTGCCACAGATATGTGAATCATCAGAGGTAGTGGCAGGTCTTACTAAGGTGAAGG
>CAOGCB010243765.1:0-13232 GCA_948266635.1 Cnidoscolus chayamansa | reverse complement strand
TTTTAAAAAGTATAGTAATTTAAAATATAAATTTTTATTAGACAAATACTAATGATTTTAATCCAATTTATTAATAAAATTCATTGCTATATTGATAGATTCTGGATTGTTAATAAATTTCATTTTTTTAATTTTGAAATTAATCTAATAAATGGTATATAAATATAAATTAATAAATTAAATCATTATTTAAAATTTATATTTATTTTAATATATATATTTTTAAATTACTGGATTTCAATTATTATATATTATAAATATATATATTTTTATAAAATTTTAAGTTTATATATTTTATTGTTATAAATTTAAATTCATATATTTTTTATAATTTTACAAAATATATAATTAATTTTAATATCCAAATTATAATAAAAATATATTAAATAATTTGTTTTTTTTTTGCTAAAATATATATAAAAAAAATGAAGAAGTGAATTGTTGAATTTGAGATATTTTAAAATTTATTTACATACATAGTTATTATTACTGGAGGAAATATATTAATTATGGTGGAAGATGACAGGGGAATGAATGCTTGGAAATTCATATAAATCTCCTTCTTGTCAACAAGAGGCTCGGACGTAACGTAGTTAATTTTCAGATAATAAATTTTAAATTAAGGATTATAATTTGAATTTTGATTGTCACAGTAAAAATTTATTTTTTTGGTGAACTTTATATAAATACTGAGTTTTAGACTTTTCGTTTAAAAAATCATTGTGTATCATTATTTATTCTCTCGTGGGCGGGTCGAGGGCCACGTCCCCTTTTAGAACTAAGAGGCAGGTTCGACTGGATTTGGAAGCTGCATGGAAAAGCTTGACATGTATACAAATTATAGCTTCTTATGTGATTATATAACGGTAAGCTCAAGAGAGCACTCGTGACAATGGCTGACGACATTTGCTGCATCACCAACTTATATATAAAACGCATTCTTAGAATCAAGAAACACCAAGTCATCTCCATTTATATATATATGCCATCCTGGTCAAGTTTCCATTACGATTTTAATCATATAATTATATATATTATTAATGTTTTTCACGTTAATATCTTTTATACACTAATTTCTCTATTTTAAAATATTATTATATGTAATAAAATTTATAAGAAAAAAAAAACATATATTGATTTTTAATAGTTTTTTTTTTTTACTTTAATAAATCTCCCGCCATTTTATAATTTTTCGTTGCACTTCTAATTCATTGTGTAAGGCTTGTTTGTGGTTTGAACTCCATAATAAATTATATTTTAAATAACTAACCTAAAACAAAACGACGTAGTTATATAAAAAATAGTAATTTAAAACTATATCAAACGAAATTAAAAAAAAAAAAAAAAAAAAGATATCCCCGGTTTAGACCGGTGAAATGTTTTTGAAAATCGAACCGTAAGGGTTGATTGGGTTTGAGAGCGCGTCAAAAGCGAAGTCGTTCATCATCTTCTTCTTTATTTCTGAATTCTGATACAGCTTTTTCCCTGAATCCTGGCTAACTGAGAAGACACGCATTTCAGAGACACAGAGAGCGAGGGGGCCGACGACAGCCCTCTCACTCTTTTCTTTTTCCATTTCCATCAATAAGAAAATAAGAAGAACAAATTTATTCTTAAATAATATCTTTTACAACGTTCAATCATAATCATATGATTTTCCTTCGCCCTTCAATCCTCTTCTTTGATGCGACGATCTCATGCCCGCACTAGGGTCGATTCTAAACCCAACAAGAAGAAAATGGATCCCATCAAGCTCCATATCCGACCTACCCAACGATCCTCTAATCTCTTCTCCAAAACCAAACCATCCAAATCAAGCTTCTTGTCTATTTTTCTCGCTTCTTTTTTCACCCTGGGTGCTCTTTTATCCTGCTATTTTTTCTTCAGAAGAAATGGAGATTCCTTTGATTCTCGTAAACGGTATGGTATAATCATCGATGGAGGCAGCACGGGCACCCGAATTCACGTGTTCGCATATCGAATTGTTGGGGGCAAACCGGTTTTCGATTTCGGGGATGGGGCGATGAAGGTGAATCCGGGATTGTCGGCGCATGCAAAAGATCCCGAAGGGGCTGGCAGGTCCTTGGAGGAGCTCCTGGAGTTTGGGAAAGGGAGAGTACCCAAAAAGCTTTGGGGAGAAACAGAGATCCGATTAATGGCGACAGCTGGGATGAGATTGCTCGATTCTGAGGTGCAAGAGAGGATTCTGGAGTCATGTAGAAAGGTTTTGAGAAAATCTGGGTTCAAGTTTAGAGATGACTGGGCCTCAGTTATTACCGGTACGTTTTTTTTGTGCTATGTTTTCGTGCATTCCTATGTGAATTGTTAGAAGAAAATCACATTGTCACTCTTATTGGTCTGCATCTCGTATTTGAAATTTGAATCCTGAAATTGTGGGGCATATGCTTTTTAGGCTCCGACGAGGGAGTATATGCTTGGCTTGTTGCCAACTACGCATTGGGTACTCTTGGAGGCGATCCTCGTGAAACAACTGGAATTATTGAACTCGGTGGAGCGTCTGCTCAGGTTATGTTTTCATCCTCTGAGTTTCCATTGATCTCTGCTAAGTTTTTTTCGAAAATAATTCTATTAATTTATAATAAAAATGGTATTCTTGAAAAGACAGAACTTGGCCGTCGATTATCTTAGCTGGTTGAATATTATAACAGTTCTTCTAATGAGTGCAACACTACATTTGGTAAGGATCATTGGATATTTAATCAACTTTAACAAGTGTAATATTGCACTCATCAGAAAACTGGTATTATAATAAAAGGGGCACGCTTTTCTAGAGCAAGATCTTGTGAATTTTAGGCATTGGGATTCAGAAGATCACCGATTCAGGTTTAGCTGTTAGTGATCTATTCCTAGAACCTGTTAGAAACTACATAGTTTACTATATGCTTTTGAGCAATGATAGTTTATTATAGTCATCTTTTGATCCTTCTAGAAGTAAAATTGGGATTCCCATATAGAATTGCTGGTGACATTTCTTGTTCTCCTTTTTTTTTCAGGTAACTTTTGTTTCAAATGGACCAGTGCCTCCTGAGTCCTCACGCATTATTAATTTTGGGAATATTACTTACAGTATCTACAGCCATAGCTTTCTTCATTTTGGCCAGGTAATAGTACTAACCTTCATTACCATTGGTTGTGTTCATTTGAGGCTATGCTTGTCCTACTTGCTTCCGTCAGGGCAATTTTCATTTTTACCTATAGTGGTTAACAACTAATTGATTAGGTTCATTATTTTCAGACTTCTATTTTAGGTTTTTGCCATAGCTTAGAAGTGTATTAATTCAACTTACAGCTGATATTTATTTGGAATTTTAGCCATTTGTGTTGAACCGTGGGACTGAATTTCAGAATTAGGATGGAACTGGCAAGTGGTGACTGTGGAGGAAAGGAAGTGTACAGAAGGTTGGATTGCAATTCTGGGTTGTGGGCTGTAAAGGATTTGACCCAAAATACCAAGTTTCAAAGTGTGGAGAAATGGTGAGACTAACAAAATTGAGATTTGAAAAGGGAAAGAATGAAAAAAAAAATGTCTTCAATCAAATTCATGGTCTGTGAAGCTTCCGTAGTTGACTTTTTGCTTGTTCAGCTTTGGCAGATCAACTACATTGATTTTAATTTATACCTATCCTAACTTATGGTTCCCAGTTAGTGGCTATTAATTGTATTAAGATTGATCTTTGAATTGAGATCATTGATTTCTGATGGTACAAATAAATATGATTTAGAGGCTTATGACTTATGAGTTATGACTTGTTTTATGCCTCAGAATGCTGCTGTTGAAGCATTGAGGGAGTCACTTCTCTCAGTGGACCATCAACCAGGTAAGCATGTGTACATTTTCTTTTTGCAGTAGGTATACAAGGTCAGGATATTTTAGAAGGGATATTGAATTTGTTTCTTATGCCTTAAGTTATTCAACTTCAACCAGCTATATAAGATGAGGGTTATTTTTGTTATGTAGGAGTCTTCCAACAATAAAGCTTAATATCATATGAAGATATCTGAGTAAAAATGCTAATGCTTAATGTTGTTCTTAAAGTTTAGTTGGTTTAAACTGTGTTGTCTATCTTTAGAGATGGAAGCTAGTTGTTGTTATGGTTATTCATGAAATTACTTGAGATTGAGGTAACTACAAGCTTATCTGAGTCGACACCTGAACAACTGTTCTCTCTGCAAGACGTCGGTCACCTCTGATGCATTTTTACAATTTGCACTTGAATAAAGAGCAAAATGTTGGAATCTTGGAAGCAAAATAGTTAGATGCATTTTGGATATTCAACAGAAATCAATTAGCTTGATTCTGCTGTGCATAACACTTGTAGCTTCAAATTTTTTACAGAAGAAATGCATGTGCTTTCTTCAACTCATGCCCCAGCTATTTGCTTGTTTATTGAGTAATTTCCTAATGTTCATCATCTGTTGCAGCAGTACTCTATAAACATAAGCAAGTACCTATTGGTTTTGGTGTGTTGTTACACCTGGATTTTTATTTTCCTACTTAATGATGTAGAATTCCAGAGGGCTTTGTTTTCTTGTTAAATGTTATTTCTGCTTCGAGTCTCTAGCTGTGTTACTAGACTTCACGAGTTATTTAGTTTCCATTTGATGTTGAAGGTGCTAATGAGTAACAGCCCCGAAACCCTACCCTAGTCATCCTTTTGTTTTCCTTTAATTTTTGAACTATGTATTAGGATAAATTTTTGACACTGGTTTTGTGATATTTTCCTTTTTGCTAGTTACCATGTTAAATGGTTGTTAAAATTACAATAGTTGTGATTATTGATTTTCATTGTTGGAATTTACATTTAATTAATTGGTTTTGCTGGTATTGGAGCATTACCTAAGTGTACTTATCCTGATATTGCAGCTTTTGAATCACATGAGAAAGGAATAATTTTAGATCCCTGCACTCCCAAGGGTTACTCACATGCTATGGAATCTTGGGAGCATTCTTCAGGTTCAATGGGAAAGAGTATACATCTATCCAGGCTTCATTCGAAGGGTAACTTCTCTGAGTGCAGATCAGCTGCATTAATGCTGATTCAAAAGGGAAAAGGTTGCAACTGCTTTCAGAAGGATCAACTGCTTTCATCCTGAGACCTTTTTTTTCCCGTTTCATTTCTTTTGACACAGTCATTGTTTTGTCATCTGAAATGCAGAGAAATGCTCCTATCAGCAGTGCAACATGGGATCAACTTTCATACCTAAGCTTCAGGGGAAGTTCCTGGCAACTGAGAATTTCTTCTACACATCAAAGGTTTTATGATCTGTCTTGTTTAATGGGTTGGAGATTTATTTTTCTTTATATTCTATAGGTTTCATATTGAAACAAAAAAAAAATGTTGCCATTAGTCACACTTTTTAATATCATATAAACTGTGCTTAATCCATTGATTAAATGTTTCTGAGTCCTCTTTTTTCTCTTTTGGATCTCCCCTTTGATTGATTAGTTCTTTGGATTGGGTTCAAGACCATTTCTTTCTGACCTGATTACGGCTGGAGAACACTTTTGTGGAGAAGATTGGTCCACATTGAAGAAGAAACACCATTCATTTGATAGTGATGATCTGATGCGCTATTGCTTCTCTTCAGCATATATTGTGGCCCTACTTCATGACAGTCTGGGAATTGCATTGGAAGATGAAAGGTACATCCATCTTTGAAGTATTTTCTTTGACTGCAGATTCTAGCTGCTTTTGAATTTTTTATGTAGTTCGCTTATGCAAGAGTTGTATGCTGGACATGCTTGAACAGGATTGCATGTGCCAATCAGGTTGGAAACATCCCTCTTGATTGGGCATTGGGAGCTTTCATCTTGCAGAGCACTGCTGCATTCGACATGCAGCAAAAATATTGGATAACCGCCTTTATTAGTGATGACTCGCCCACAACTATATCACTAATTGCCATTGCCATAGTGTTGATGTTTATAGCATGGTGTGTATCAAAGTGGAGAAAGCCCCAGCTAAAGACAGTTTATGATCTAGAGAAAGGGCGGTATATAGTTACTCGAGTCGGAAGAAGTTGATAAGCATATCCGACGACAGATAAGATTACTATTTTTTTTTCTGGGCTATGTAGATTAGGAGGAAGCTCGTATGTAATTAGAATTAATTAGCATTGAAGAATTTATATGCTTCCTACGGGGATAAGCCCAATTGGCAAAGCTATACCTACAAGGGAACCTTTTTTCCCTTGGAAAGGTGAGGGCTGTCGCATGCTGGATTTGAGAGGATGTAGTAGTGAAAAGCTTTAGGATAGAATTTGTTATGTAGCTATACTTCATCACCACCATAACCAGATATGATTTTTCAAGTCTTTTTCTATTTTCATTTGGTTCAGGGAAACCATCTTTTTCTATTAATTTTAAAACCAACAGTCTCTTTGGATAATTTTGCTTTTTTCTCGCTAAATAAAGAAGTTCTTTTTAATTTATATCTTTGATCTTTCAATCTTTTTTACAAAGATATAAATCAGTCAAATTATTAATTATATATGTTATTTAATTTGAAGAAAAATAATCGAATAAATGTAATTTCACTTATTATTTCATTTTGCAATTCTGAATTCGCATTCAGCTGTACATCAAAACCAATATTCTTAATATATAAATTCAATTAAATTGTATCTTAAATAATCTAATCTCTTCCAAATCAAATTATTATTTGTATAAATTATTTAATGAAAATTTAATAATATTATAAGGAAATAAAACCAATAAAAAAAAACACGATAATAGAAACAAATATATATATATATATATATATTCAACGGACACATCCATTTATGGTAAATTTACAGCAAAATAAGTCTACATAAAAGGAGAAAAATAAATGAGAATAAGAGAAATAATAACATAAATTTTATTATTTATGTAAATAATTGGAGTAATGAAAAACCAATAAATAAAAGCTACATTTGACTAAAATCTATCGTTAAAACTCAAAATCAATTTCAGATCTGATTATACACTTCTAAAACCAATGATAATAGAATTCAATAGAATGTAGTATTCAAAAATATGATGCGATCCTGTTTTTCACGCATATACATAAAAAGAAAAGAAAAGGGAAGGATCACAAAATAGAAGAAGAAAAAGAAGCAACATAAAGAGATCGATGTTCATGGCAATTCAGCCATCTTACGATTATGGATAAAAATGGATGAATAGCCATGAACACGATCCTTTTATGTTGATTTGAGAGCCTGATCGAGTGAAGCAGAGCATCATCTTTTTTAGAGAAGAAAGTGTGGTGAAAAACCTTCATTTTCGACGTTATTTATAATCACTAATCACACCCACTTGTAACCGACGTTATAAATTCCTCCTCCTCACTATGGTATCTTGCAGCTGGTTTTGCCTTCTCTGTCAGAACCATCCTTGGTTTCTCTCTCTTTTATGTTTTGGATTTTTCCTTTTTATATATATATAACTTATCATTATTATTATTATTATTATTATTATTATTATTAAAATTTATTATTTGATCTTTATTTTTATAAATTAAACTATTTAATTCTTCAGTTTTGCTTTTCTTGTCCATTTAAATTATCCTTATCTTTCACTCCTCAAGAAGTATATAGACAAAGAAGGGATGAAAAGATAAATATAAGAAACATCAACGCTCAAAGGAAAGCTTAAGTATAAAGGGAAATAGCATATCTAATTTACACATGTGAAACTCATATGGAAAAAATTAGGGTGGTAAATCAATAGCATTTATTTTCTAAATAAGTTAAATTTGAATTTAATTTTTAAATTTATTTAGTTAATAAATTAAATTTTAATTTATATATATTTAACTTGTTTAAACGCAAAAATTTAATGAACTAAGTGAGGCTAAAAACTTTTTTATTTATCTTGACTGTTTTGTTAAACTAAGTAAAGTTAAACTTACTGATTTAACTCGAGTTTAAAATAAATTAGATTGGAGTTCGAAATAAGTTACGCTCAAACTCGAAATAAATCAAACTTAAGTTGATTCAAACTTAAAAGAATTTAACGAATTTGAACTCTTTAAAACTCTAAATTAATTTATCCTCTAAAAATCTTATCCAATTTAATTTTATATTTTATAATATTTTAATAAATGATATCTTTAATGTTAAATATCTATATAGCGTAATGTTATATCTGTTTTTAATTATTGTAATAAAACATAAAATATAATAGATTAAGCATTTCCTCTTTGGGACGAATTCTTATTCTAGGCTATTTTAAGAGGTATAAGGAGAAACGAAAGATTCCGAAGAAACAATGCCATCATTAAGAGCAACTTTCTAGAAGCAGTTGTCAATAAGCTAAAGCAAGCAAAACTGAATTTGGAAGAACATTTAGAGCTGGAAAGGAGTGCAACATATTCACACGTTCTTGTGGCTCCTAACGCATAATCGAATTCTCATTAATGTTGAGAGAAAGAGGAGACAACTCATTGAAGACGATCTATGTCTGCTTTGCGGGCAAAGTCGAAAAACAAGACTCCATATCATGAGATACTTTAGCTATAGTGCCATGATGTGGCATAAGATTGGGGGTTCTTTTACTAGAGAGACAGACTCAAGACTGGCTCCACTAGTTCGCGCGGATAATATTGAAAACAATCAAAACTACTTTAAGAGAGTGCCATGGTGCACCGTTTTTGGCATCATATGTTGGGCTCTTTGGGGAGCATGGAACAAGGTGGTGTTTCAGAGAGGAATTCAGAATTAGTGAGCTATGTAGATACATTGGCTTAAATGTTGAGGGCACAATGTTGCACGCTACGTGGTTGGAGGGGTTACTACCTCAGAGAAGGAATTACGCATGGTTAGCTGGGAGGTACCTCCACCCATGTGCATAAAACTCAACACGAACGGTAAAATCAAAGAAAACGGAAGGAAAACATATTGTGGAAGCATAATACGAAATGCTATGGGAGGTTGGTTGGGTGGAATTGCAGGCCACCTAGGATCTGAAAATATTCTTTATGCGGAAGGAAGAGTAGTTCTGGAAGGGTTTAATCTATCTTGGGATAAGGAGAGGGTTTGCAAATGTCCACACATATTTATTTCATTATTTTAAAACTAATATTAAATAATATTTAAGTACACAAAATATTTTTTTTTATGATTAATAATATTCAAGCCAATATTAATATTTAATAAAAATATAATTAAAATTGACAATATTTATAAGAAAAATCGAAAATTTACTAAATAATTACATTTACTTAATTTTTATACGTATTTCTATTTATTTTAATATTTAATTTGTGAAAATGAGATGGATATTTAGATAATATTATGAAGAGGGAAAAAAGTTATTTCTTTTATTTATATGAACCTGAAAATTTGTATTTTTTATGGATAATAAAATCAAATAAATTATATCGAAAGGTTGATGAATATTAAATTAAATTTAAATATAGATATGATAAATTCCATTGTAAAAATAGATAATTGTTTGTTTTTTTTTTCCCTCTGCAATCAAAAGCCATAAATACAAAAAATTTATTACCCAGCTAAGAATTCTGTATTCTACTTTCTCCCTTAATTGTTTTTTATTTTTCTTTGAAATTTACGGGAAACCTGAGATCCGCTGTTTGCAATAGCGTGATCTAAGGTTTCTAACACT
Organism: Cnidoscolus chayamansa; assembly: GCA_948266635.1. Classification (NCBI taxonomy): domain Eukaryota; kingdom Viridiplantae; phylum Streptophyta; class Magnoliopsida; order Malpighiales; family Euphorbiaceae; genus Cnidoscolus; species Cnidoscolus chayamansa. The sequence goes on along the minus strand of CAOGCB010243765.1, from coordinate 3,601 downwards.
CCTTTGCTCTTGAATGTTCGATCCCATTTCTCCCATCAAAGCTTTTCTTTCGTTTCTTTTGATTTGGTGTAGAATCCCTAAAAGGGATTTCATTTCTTAAGATGAGTGATCACGTCGTATTGTACGTCGACCGGCTTATCAGGCCCTTGTCGTCCGAGCCTCATCAGAGGGCTCCGGGCGTCTCTGCTGGTCCCTCTTCTCCCATGCCCAATGAGGAAAGCGACGCTGTTGGTTTGGGCCATGAGAGGATCCAATACCAGGACAAGGATGAGGAAGAGGAGACGTTGATTCAGGTTTCTGAGTGCCGCATTTGCCAGGAAGAAGATTTGATTAACAACTTGGAGACTCCCTGCGCCTGCAGCGGAAGCCTCAAGGTATAAATTTATTAGTCAAAATTTTATTTTTGAATTTTGTATATTTAATTATTTGGTCAATTAATGGCTTGGAGGCATGCTAATCATGAATGATGAGTCTTCCTCCCACAGGTCAATTATTGACTAATGCCCATTTACAACGAGCTATCTATTTGTCAGCTAAAGCACGGATTTTGTTGTTCTGTTGAGGGATCCAATTTTTTTGCCGTTGGTTTTGCACATCATTTCAAAAATTTATGTTTTTGCATTGTGAAATAGATTCATAGATATTTTTGGAACCAGAGAATTGTAATTAACATTTTACAATGTGGTTAATATCTATTGTCTACTTTGTTATTTACAGTCTTGTGGACGGAAGGAATTTGTCAGACTAACAACTTAATTCTGTGGATGTTAAATGTGAATGTTCCCTTATCTTTTGCTATCTCGTGTGCAATTTCTGGTTTCATGCTGAGAAACGCTTAATTTCACGTATGCTCCAATTCTTTAACCATTATTAACAATAGGGTCAATCCTAAAGTGATTGATCAGTAATTCAAATTTTTGCTAATGCCATTGGCGGTTAATGTCCATACAAGCATGAGTTTTCCATAGACTTGCCCATGTACTTGTTCTTTTTGTTTGACATTTTTACCTTTCCTTAATGGCTGCAATATTTTTTTTATTCAGTATGCTCATAGGAAGTGTGTTCAGCATTGGTGTAATGAGAAAGGAGATATCACTTGTGAGATATGTCATCAGGTATGTCCATTGAGTATTCTTTCTAATAGATTGTCATGTGTCCTGGGCCACATGCTTGGTTTAAGGTTGATTTCATTTAACAAAGTATGACAGATGAGCTCTAATATTTTCACCCTGAAACATATATAATCAACTTCATATGGCTATGATCAAAGAGAGAAATATTAATATCTAAGCTGTTAAAGCCGAAATAAGTGAGCAAATTGTAAGTTTTTCTTAATCCATTGGAATATAAAGATATTATAATCTGTCATGCATTAAACTACAGTCTTCTTCTTCTATATGACAAATGATAGTGACTACTTGCATAAATATGTTCTTAAACTTGTCACACTCAAGGTGCTTATCTGGTTACAAACTTATCATACTGTTGATTGCTCATGAATATCTTTTTTAAAATCTAGAATAAGTAGGTGGTACTTGTCTGGTTTTTGTGTGTTTTTTCTTTTGAACTAGCTTCTACTGTGTGCTGAATTTTTTATCTTGTATTTCAGTACTCAGTGTCTTAGCTACTCTTTAGACTTGGTTATCCATGTTCTTTTCGGTTTGATGTGTAGCCTTACCAACCTGGTTATACTGCTCCAGTTCGTCCACCTAGCTCTGAAGACACTTCTATTGATATTGGGTAAGTCCAACCTCTCTTATGTCTCTGAAACTTATCTGCAATTTTTCCAATGTTGCTCTTTCTTCTGGAAATTGCATATGATTATATATTTTTCCCTTTTAGATAAAATTGATGCACATCTGAAATGCCCTCGAATCCATCAAGATCTGCATTAGAGTTGTCATTTTATGGCAGGCACTTATGGGTGGTTCTTGCTTCTTCACACAATTTTTTGAACATTTTGATCCATGATTTCTTTTGCAGTGGAGGCTGGACCATCTCTGGTACTCCTCTGGATCTGCATGATCCTCGCTTTTTGGCAATTGCAGAAGCAGAACGTCATTTTCTGGAAGCCGAGTATGATGATTATGCTGCTTCAAATGCTAGTGGAGCTGCATTTTGCCGTTCAGCTGCTCTAATTGTATGCCCTTTAATCTGCAAATCACCTCATATTTATACTCAGAACTGTAATACACACCTGTAAATTTGGTGTTTATGCTACATGCTGACCAGACCAATGGGCCATTTAATGGAATGAGGACCCTAAGGATAATATTGACTGTCAGGCTAGATTAAATTAACAAAGTTATTGGTTTTACCATTGTGTCTCCCCTTGCTTGGAAGTCTTATTTTCTTCTACAATACGATTATGGTTTCAAATGACTAAAGTTTGATATGTTAGCATTTGACGGGCAACTTTTATCAGCCATCTCTCATCTTCGAGGAGTCTTTCACTTTCATCCATTCATCTGCATTTTGTTACCACAAAATCCCTGAACTTCATCATCTGGTAATTTTTCTAAAAATATTCTTACGTGACAATGCTGCACTGTAACAAATGAAAGAAAGAATTAGAAAAATCATGTATGATCTAGAAGACTCACTTTCAACTCAAATATTTTAGATTATATATGGCTTTTCTATTTTTTTAAATTTCATTTTTTACGTGGCATTGCCACGTATGAGTATTTGATGGAAAACTGATTGGATTCTGTCATTTGTGGGTATTCCACATATGTGGCACAGCAAGAGACTATGTTTTAATGGTTTTAGAAAATGTGGGATTTTGTGATAACAAAATCAAGATGAGGGACAGCCAATAAAATTACCCAATATTTGAGAAAATATGTACTTATTCTATAGTTTGGAGGCTATAATGCCTCATTACAATTTCTCTTACTAGTGCTTTTTCTTATTTAATTTAGATGTTTATGCTGCTTAGTGTTTTCTCTTATTAGTTAATGGCCCTTCTACTCTTGCGGCACGCATTGGCTGTTACAGACACCGATGGAGACGACGATGATGTGTCTACCTTTTTCTCTGTAAGTTGAATCATGACTAGCATTCTACTCTTACAACCTATGGTGTTGATGCCCATCTACCTTGGTATTTAATGGATTGTATGGGTTTTCCTTCTTATGGATTGCTTGATCCTTGGTAGCTTTTCTTGCTACGAGCAGCTGGTTTTATTTTGCCCTGTTACATCATGGCTTGGGCCATCAGTATCTTACAGCGTCGAAGACAAAGACAGGTATTCTGTTATGTTTGCCTATGCTACCTGTTCATATCATTTTGCATCATGATTCATACTAAAATTAGTTTAATTTGGCGACAAAGGAGGCTGCAGCGCTGGCAGCAAGACAAGTTGCTTTTGTGCTTCAATCAGGCCAACGAAGAGGTCTGCAGTTCACAATAGCATCAGGACCTCATGTAGCTCCACACCAGGAACCTGTTTAACTCGGAAACCGAGGGAAAGAGTAAAGGGGAGAAAGAATTTCCAGTCGATGATGTTTGTATTCAACTCCAAAGAAATTGTGTCAATGATGTCTCATTTGGCAACCTTTTCTTGTTCTCCTTTCCATAGTATGTAAATATTGCTCCT
>CAOGCB010243760.1:0-13794 GCA_948266635.1 Cnidoscolus chayamansa | reverse complement strand
CAATAAAGCTAGTTTTCCATAGTATATCGATTTTTCTTTACTCTATTTACAAAATTGTTTGCCCCCCCTTCTTTCAAAAATAACACTGAGGTTTTTGTCTTCTCCTTCGCTGTTCTATTACCAGTATCTGCTTCACATTTGTAGCCATAATTTTTTGACATATTTGCCAATGGCTCTTACCAAAACCAAGCTTTCCTTTTTTCGGCCTTCATCCCCATTACCTATGCTTTTGAATTATATCTTTCTTCCTTCCACATCCCCGTTGTTTGATTTCCAAGTCTCCGAGAAATATTCATTGACGTTATGAGATTTGGGAGTATTCTTTTCTTTTCAGGTAAGATTTGGTATGTTTGTATATATAGTTTTAATTATTTTTGTACTATTTAATTTATACTTGTATTTTTACACAAATATTAGAGAAACATTTAAAATGAAAAAGAAAATTGCTATATATATTTCGAATGTTGGCATGTAAATTTTCACCGGAATTCATGCTCTGTTCTTAAGGACCATTGCTTCCTCTTTGTTGCCTTTCTAAATCATGTGTGGTCTTGGTAATGATTAGGTAATACATAATCAGAATTTTGATTGTTTTGCTAATTGTTTGTTTCCTATTCAAAGCCAACATAAGGTGAAAGAAGGTTTTTTATTACATAAACTAATGTTAATTAACGCATTAGAATTTTCTGAACTCATCAATTTGGTGGGTTAATTTTTTTTTTCTTTTTCAAAAGTTTCACTTTTTTAAAGACAGCTTTCTTTCAAATGAGAGTATTAGTTCAAAACATCTTCCCAAGCAGAACTATTATGATAGTGATAACATAACGGGCCTGAAACTGAAGTCTATTTAGTTTTGAGGGTAAAGTTAAATGGGATTATCGAAATAGATCCATTCCCAAAAATTTGTCATCTCATCTGTGCATTTCCGAGGCTGCTACGATAGTATCAGAAAGGTAGAGCATTTAATGAAAGGTAGATTTGTTAATGTCACAGGACAACAATCAGTCGTGTAGGTCTATTAAGTCAATTGCTAGTGCATCTCAAAATGAAGCAATGGATGTATGTTTGGGTCCAAACACAGCTTGAATATAATGTGAATCATTGTGCTCCGATAATAAACTTAAACTATAGAATTTGGACTGCAAATCTTGTCTTGATATTTTTTTGCTAGTAAGAACTTTTGGCAATGGTTTGATTGCAAAACTGATACAAGAAATACAACCATCTTCAACACAAAGGGATTAATTGGTGTTCATCGGCACACGAATTGAACTTTTTTGTCCATTTGCCAAGCCAGTAAAAGAACTTGTGTTGAAAAACAATAGGAGGGATGAAGATCCAGATTAGGTGCTTGATCATGACAGCGCGAGCTATCGACGCATCAACATTCAAAGATGCGTTTTTCCATCACAGCTATATACACAGGAAGGCAAGAAAAGCTTGATCCAAAAGGTGATTTTACCCTCACCTTAAGGGTCCCCCGCACTCCAGCCCTACGGCCCTACAGAATGGTGGGGATGGTAAATCATAGTGGCCCAGCGATAAGCAAGTGTGAGGCCGAGGACTCAGTGCGCATAAGGAGTCCACCCACATAGGTGAAACTCCCATTCTGCTGCTGCTGAAATTCGAATTCATGGCCACTTGATCCAAACTACCACTTGCATACCACTAGAATACTCCCGTGCGGGCGGGAAGGCAAAAAAAGCTGTTTGTAGGAATGGTAGTTCAGCAGAAACTACAGCCAGAGGCCAACCCCGACTGCCTGATACATGGAATGAAGCTTTTGCAAGCAGCCATCAGACATCACCATCTCGCATTTGATCATCTAATGAATCACCTGTCTCACTAATTATAGAGACGATTCAATGCGAAACTCCATATTAACATGAAATTGGAAATTCATCACTTTTCCTACAAGTCCTCATAATAGATTCAAGTGACAAAGTAATGTCCACATCGCAATCTTCTTCAACAACAGTTTTAAAAAACATGCCCGAATTCAACTGCTCAGACCCAAACTTCCAACTTTGTCAACCTCATTTGATTTCACCATCCCACCAGAGTTGTGATCATACAGTTATAGCAAAGGGTAGGGATAGTGATAGAGGATCCTCAAATCATACAACTGTAAACAGATAATATAAGAGAGAAACGCATCACATTTCAGAAGTGTATAGAATTTTTCCCATATACGTAGGGAATCAAAACAAAGAGTGAATTATTTCGTAACTTTCATCAATTCAGGATGGTTATATATATATATTTTTTCCTTTCTCCGTTTTACTAAAATCACTGCCAAAGCAGACTCTAGCTGCAATTATTAACATATGGCAGAGCACCTGAATCACCTCATCAGCAAGCGAAGGCTGAGAAAGCTGTTGCAGTTATCTACAAATAATTTTGTTTTACTGGTATCTAAAGAAATTCCCACTCAGATTCACAAAGATCTGCTGTTGGGGATCTCCTGGCATCATTTATTGTAAGACTTGACATTGAATTCTTGATGCTCTCTTCTTGATTGGGATTTGAATCACCGCCAGGCCATATGCCCAGTTGCCCTTTCTTCCTCATCGACCTCTTTCTTGACAAGAAAACATCCTGAATCTTCTTCTGAAAAAGAATTTCCAGAAAGACAATTACTATATTTGATAGTTAAATGAGTAAATGGAGCAAGTAGGGGAAATTACCTTATAAGACTTGCTTTTTACTCCACTTTGAGGAATAAAACGAAGCTCATCTCTGTTCACCATAACACATGATTCCTCAAGCTTTGACTTGTCAACTTGTTGTCCAATTTCCATTTCTGAGTAAAAACATAACAAAAAAAATCAGTACAAGATATCCGAAGAGCAAAAATCAGAAGCATGTATGCACATGTAGAAAGAAAAAAAAAGGAAAAAAGAAAAGAGGATTAGGAATGAACCTTTCTAGATAGTCTGACAATCACATAGAATATCTATATGAGAAACAGTTATTATAAGAAGAAGAAGAAGAATAAAAGGAAGAATCAAGCTTTCAGATGTAGCCAGAAGAAGGAGAAGAAGAAATCAAGATTTCAGATGTAGCCAGAAGGAGAAGAAGAATAAACAAGCTTTCAGATGTAGCCTGAAGATGGGGCAAAAATGGCCCCTGCAATATTGGCCAAAACCCAGAAGGTTAGCTTCTTGACTAGCTTAGGTGCCTGCTATCCAGGAATACAAGTTTAGCAGGATAGGATGCTTTAGAACTTAGCTTGGAGCTAAAAATTTTATGTTTTTAGTAAATTTTTCCTAGATTCACTTGAAGATTAGAAAAACTACATCGCCAGACTCCAAGTACACAAATTGATAAGAACCAAACTGGAGAACCACATTCTACAAAACAAGCAACCAATAAATAAATAAAATAGCACACAGCAATGCTACAACAATTTTTCTGTAATAATTCAATTCAGAAACTACAAAGCACAATCAGGCATCAGATGAAAACAAAAACTTAAGCTGTAGGGTGAAGAGATCCATAATCCATAATCCATATGCCAAATAAGCCCAAATAAGAACATTTCCTGAAGGGATGTGAGGCTCCTCTTACTTTTTAACACCCCATTCACAACAGGATCTAACTTGCTAAAAGTTCACAAGTCTATCAAACTAAAAGCAGATAGACCCACACAGGACTCCGGCTGAACACCAAACCAAGCTCTTATCAAGCATTAGAACTCTGGTCCAAAAGCTCCAGTTACTGGATGGTAAGGCTCAAAAGTCATGACCCACATTAAAAGTCATTAAGTGTGTTTGTGGAAAATAATGATCAGAAATATAAGATAGTAAGATGCAAAAGCAAAATTTAAGTAATAGAAAATCTAGAATCAACTTTTCTGCTACACAAAATTGGTTCATAAATTGACAGTGAAAAGTTGATAACAGACTACTCCAGTAGTCTGTAACAAGTGAAGAAGCAAGATGGAAATACAAAGGTTCCACAAAATGAAAATGATCAAATATATATTAATGTATACTCATTTCTAATTGAACAGAAGAATTGTTACACACCTATATGAGGACATAGCATACCTGAATCAGACACAAAATCCTCCTCACAAGCAATTTCACTTCCCTGTAGTCTCCCATTTGCACAGGATTCCTCGAGGGAAACCAGCCCATCATTCATACAGACAGCTGCCAAATTAGAAGTCAACTTAGAATGCCCAATGCATACGATTAAAAACAATAGGATAGGAAAAAGCTATTATAAAATGGAAGTAGTCACCATTTGCTGCTTGTAATGAGCTGCAGCAAGAGGGAGGTCTCATATCCATTTCTTCACTTATGCCAGATTCAATTAAATTAACCATATCAGATGATGATCCATCTGTTTGAATATCAGGCATTTGTTCACTTGCATTTTCAATTTTATTTTTACTTTCTTCTATAGATTCATAACCTGACACAACAACAGACCCTAGAGTTGCAATCTTATCTTTCTGATCAGATGATGTCTTGTGATTTTCATTTGAAAATTTACAGACAGAAGATCCTCCGGTCAAATCATTATCCAAAGGAATGACGATACCTGATCTTTCACTTGGGGGCATATTCTCCCTTTTTGATTTTCTATTGGCACCAACAAAATATGATTTATTAGACAGACATCCTTCACCATATCGTTTCGAGGCTTCTACAGCATGATCCCCTAGATTTTCATTTGAAGATTCACAGAATGAAGATACTCTAGTCAATTCTTTATCCAAAGGAGAGATGGTCCCTGATTTCTCATTAAAGGACATATGCTCCCTCTTACAAATTTTTTGGGTACCCATATATGATTTGTTAGACAGACTTCCTTTACCATGTTGTCCTAGGCCACCTGCATGAGAATCCCATTGAGATAGTGGAAACAGATTATCTACATGACTGAGCCTGTGGAAAGTAGGAGAATGGCCTGAATTGTAGTTATCAACGGTCAATTTTGAATCTTCAGTCAACTTCTCTGCATTGTCAATCTTTACGTGCTTTTCCTTCACAGCCACTTTAGGCTTCATATAGATACCAACATCAGCATAAGGCTCCAGAGGCAAGTCAGACACTCCATCTTTAGTAGCATCCACTGCAGATGGAGGAAGCAAATCTTGCATGACATCTGAATAGAATTTTTTCACAGTAGAACCAACTGTCTGCACCTGATTTTCAACATATTTAACTGTGTCCTGTCCAAGAAGAAAAAAAAAAAAGAAGAAGAACAAATCAAGCAAACCAATTCAACTAGATGGTGACAATGGCAACAAAGCAAAACAGGTTCACATAAAAAAATATAAAGGTCCAAATGCAGATGATCATTCCAATGGAAAGAGCAATAAACTGGTCGATAAACAATGACAGCCAACTTCAAAAGGAGTGCACAACACTCAGAAACCATAGTAGTTTCAGAAGAAATAGCACTGGTCATTCTATCCGTGGCATCTAGCAGCTCAATGAGAATTTAAGGGTTCAATACTTGGCCATTTGGAATTTTAAAAGTCTCAAACAACTTGATGTTATATTATCTGAAAGAACATACCTGGTATATATTTTCTTCAACTTCCAAGCACATAGCTTCAAACTTCTGGTAAACATTACCAACCCATGATATACCCTTCAGATCCATAGTGATCATAAGTCAACCTTGGACAATCAGATGTTGGACTATCCTTACAGTTTCTACTTATCTGAATCTGAATTTAGCAAAAAGAAACAAGAAATATAAATACATAATGTTCCTGATTTCCCCATATTCCCTTAGCAAGAACTCAAGGATCAACACAGCATAATAAGTAGGACAGAGAGATCCTGTGCAGAACATGCACTATAAAAATTTCATTTGGATTATGAAACAACTAACATTAGGAATTTCTCTTTCACATTGTTGTAGCACTCATTTTTATAAATTTCTGATTCATATAAAGCACAAACCAATTAATTTTTTTTTTATTTTAATTACTTAATTAATTTTATTTTAGGGAGAACACTTTTGGTGCCTGGTAAAACATATGAAATCCAACCAGCAGCTCCAATAATGACTCTCATCAAACATGAGAGAATCATATACCTATTGACAACATCAAAGACTGTAAAGAAACAAAGGTCATCGTCGATCATGAGTAGCATCCACTGGAATACAAAAATAATATCTTGCTTTCTCATAGTATATAATATGGTGCAGTGAAAATTGAAAATCATAAGCAATCCCAAATTTGCCTGCAATTCTGGGAGAAAAAATTCAATAGCAGAACAAAACTTCACTCTAAAGCTGTTAGGTTTTCATGTATTTATTTCTATTTCAAAAAAACGATCCCCATTTCTTTCACAATGATACATAACAATTTTGGTATGAAATTGCAAAACTTGGATAAAATAGAAGAACAAACAAAATTTTTAAGTACAAGCATCTGTGTCTCAAACAAGTTTCATGTTTTTAAAGATAGCTTATGCCGTACCTTTTATGGGTTTGGACACAGAAGCTAAGGATAAGGGGGGGAAATTCCAACTGAGAAAAATGGTATAATGAATATTTTCTACGGTAAATCAAACTATGACAAGATTGCATGGTTATACTATTAACAGAAAAGGCCCCATGGATGGCAAGAACTAGAATTCTATGTAAGGAAACCAAAACAAAATGAACAGAGCATTCTACAGAACAAACTCCCTAGGGAGTTTGCCTTGCTGGTAGAGAACGCCATTGTAATGCTAAGTACATATTTCAGGTCTGAATACACGAAACAATATGTTTATTATTTACAGCATGAAGCTGCCTTAGCTTTACAAAATAGAAAAAAAAAAATCAACTACAGAAATATAAAGTAAAAAACTTGTGCATCAACACAAAAGTTCAGACCACAAACTAGAGCAAAGTCCTATCAGCAACAGGTAACACTTGAGTCCAACGAAAAAAAATCTAATAACAGGAGCCAATTAAAAGTTTGAAGAACAATTCATTTACCCCAACACCAATAACTTAATAGTTCATCCTCAATTCTATATTTTCAATCGAACCACACCCCAACTCCAAATATATAAATACATAAAACGGCTCAAAAGTATATCAATTAGTGAATTGCTTCACTTCTTGAGTTCAGATTTCACTGCCTACAGCCCAAAAGGCAAAAATATATAATAGATATGAAGGTTTTTGGGCATGATCATAAAAAAGAAGCAATTTAATACCCACCAAGCAGCCTTAAAGATGAAAACAAAAGACACATAAAAGGAAGAAAATTTAAAACTATAAACAGCAGAACTTGATCAAAGAGAAGGGCTAACAAATAAAGTAAGGTGATTCAAAACTGTGTATAAAATCACATAAATAATCATATATAGAGAACAAGAAAAAGAGCACACGATCAAAAAGCACAAGCCTTTCAATTAAAAGAAACGGGCAGAAGAAGACAGATTATTATTTGAAGCTAGAGAACTTACGTACTGTAACAGCAGAAGGACACCCACAAGCCCAAAACTTTTGATGAGTCAGATTATCATTATTATCTCTAAATAAATCTTCAACCCAGTGGAGCTTTTCTATGAGGACCCAAAGATACCAGACAATTTATTTACAGAACCAAACGTAGATAGAGAGAGAGAGCCGTGAAAGGCGAGACGCCTTCTGCTTGACACATAAAAGATAAAAGGAATACTAATATTAAAAAATAAAAAGCCAGGAAGTGGGACCCACAGGTGCTTCTAAAGTTCTAGTGGATGGGTAGGGTCCCTTAGCTCCTGTCGTGTAATGCGCATGCTAATATATATATGTATTGATGTGATGAGAATTAGTTGGTAGTTGGGTCATATTTTTTGGGCCTTCAGAATCTCCCTTTAGGCCCAATCAGATATTGGTATCCTAGTTTATAATCCTATGATTCTTTAGAACATGTCTCGTAAGATGTTACAACTCCAAATTTAGTCAAGACTCGCATCATCTTATATAAGGTTTTCAATGTGGTTAGAATAGATTACATGGTTTTGAAGTTACCTAGGGAAGAATAATAGAAATCTTCAAGTAAGCAAATTGTTTTGCTTGCAAGCAAGAAAATTTCAAAATCATTCCATGTTGGATGCTTTCTTTGTTCTTCAAAGCTTCTTTCCTGAGCAGGTGAAACACAATTTAGATTTCAACAGAACAAGTTGCTTTCAGTAATCCCAAGAAGAAAATGATAGATTTATATTGCTTCTTGTGCGTCATATGCATATAAACAATAGCCTTTGAGATATCCAGTTTCATTTTTTTCTACTTTATTAAGCCTTCAAATATTTGGATTTTTTTCCTTTCCTCCTTTAATTGGCCTTTTAAGGACTCACAACTAACAATTGATCATAATTCTTGAACACATAATGGAGAAAGAGACCTTGATTTAGCTTCAGCTTTAGCTTTTTCTGTATTATTACTAAAGCAGTTATCACCACATGAAAACTTGGATTGTACATTAATTCTCATTATATAATAGGCAGGCCTTTTGGAGGTAGAAAAAAAATGTAAACCACTCTTAGCAGCATATTTCATTATCCAAGAGAATTTTAAATTGTGTAGTGTAACAGATATTTTACATAATCAAGTCAGTCTTTGTGTCAACCAGCCGCTTGAAAGTCCCCAAAATCATCATCTGGGACATCCAGTGTGCTCTCATCAGTGAGAGAATTTTGCTCTTTTGGATCTTCCTTTCTGGGGTTAGGAAACTCATCTTTGGAAGTTCCATCAAGTGAAATTTTTGGTGGAAAGTTTGGTGGAGAATTTTGTGCAGAAGAAGCAGGTGAAAGTGATCCTGGTGGTGGTGGGGGTGGCATGATATTTAGGATGGGCTGTTTTCCGTCCCCCTTCTCCTCTAATGAGATATTATTTAGACCCTGCTCTAAAATCTTTGACTTGGCACCGCAACCACCTTTCTGTCGACACAAGAAGAAAGCTAATTCCACTGTTACTCTGTAAAATTTAGGAGGAGATGAAAACTAGCTTACATTTTTTATTTGGAGGACAAGAGTCTCCCCTTCCTTTAAACTATAATCAACTGAGGAAGTTTTCTGAAAATGTTGTTCCATTTCTTCTGCAGTTTTCTTCTTGTTCAGATATCTGTATGAATGTATTTAGGAAAAAAATAAACAATAGAATAAGTTATAGTTTTGGAAATTTTATGACTATAAGCCAATGCACAAAGAAATCAGCTGTAGAAACTGCTAAAAACTTGCACTCAATGAACAGGTAAATATTGGACACTGGTGTATGTTGGAACATACTTCACATGATCGTGCAGGGCTGCCTGAAAGTCATAGGCTTCTGTTCTTTCCCGAAATCCTAAACCAATAAATGCATGCCGAAGGCGTCCATCTGCATGATTTCCAAACTATTCAATGCCAAATTTGGAAATATATTTGATCAATGGAAAAAAGCAAAGACTGGCAAAGCAAACAGAGAATCACAAGAAGACGATACATGGGCAATTTCCAAGAGGACAAAAAGTTCTTCAAAAGTAGAAGTTGATCATTCCAAAAGCAACAAAGAACAGCTAGCACTGCACATGATCTTGCGTAGTAGGTTTAGAGATCCAAAAGAAAAAGATGTTTAGCACCATTGCAAATAGAGCATGTTACTTTCCAAATCTTTAACCATAACAGTATACAATCTTTTTACAGAGTCTCAGGACAAGAGAGAATTTTGGGGTGTCGATCAAATTTCAACAAGTCACAAAAAGCATCTACAATATCTGTTAGTGGATTTGGAAATCTACGTCCAATGACTTACAAACAGCATATATAGTATCTGTTAGCGTATTTGATAATCTAAGCACAATGAATTTTTAAGTCATTAACTAAAATCAGAGAACTAAAATAATTAAATTACTTGCACTTGCTGTCTTAGAAATTCAAATATCATATGTTATACTCTAATTGAGCATGACAGAGAATATTTTTGGCCTATATTAAAAACAATAACGGAAAGAAATATGCATGATTTTGGGTGGTGGTGAACTGTTAATTACTAATAAAAGTTCTGACAGCAATAAGAAAGGTCCGGACTACAAATAAAGGGTGTTTCCATCAAGTCTATTACTTTCAATATGAAGAAAAAGGAAGAGTGGGGGGTGGGGGGTGCGGGAAGGGAGGGAGGAGGGAGGGCAAGGGAATGCAGATTATTATCTTTTTCTTAGATATCAAAGAATTCTAAGAATCCGATAGACAACAGATACCAAATTATCCTATAAAAACAGAATTTTCAGTTAAAATAAAACTCAAATCGAGAGGCACTGTAGCTCACCAATATTTTCTTCTATTCGCAGCACAAAATATCTGCAAAAGAAAGAAGATCCATTTAGTTGTCCTCCATAGATCATGTTATAGGTATGACAATAAGAAGCTAACACACAATATGTCGATATCAGACTCACACATCAGCAAAACCAAATGAGTCGACTTTATGCCTATTTCAGGTATTAGCACACTACCAATAACACTAAGAGCTCAACAAAAATGAAATTCGTCTACAATGAGAAATAGAGCTGACCTGCTGCTGTCAATTACGGTTTCCACTGGATGTGGTTCCCCATTTCTTAAAAATGCCCTTGCATATAATTCACCTGCATGAGAAAAACCAAACCATTTTGGAAACTGAGAAGTGTATGAAACAAAGGTCGTTTTCTACCTTGTAGAAATTCAAAATTAATCTAACCTGTGGTTTTGTCTTCAAGTCTGATAATGCACTCTTCTCCTTTACTAATGACTTTCAGTGTCCCCTCCCATGCCCATTTGTTGACATCCCATTCATCAGCCCTGAAATAAACTTTTAGATATATAAATAATAATAACTATATATAGATACATACATACATGCATTGGCAAAGTGGCTGCAATTTAACCCTCCCGTAGTTTGGGAATTGTCCTTTCTTCACTTTACTTTTCCTTTTTCTCAAAAAAAAAAGGGAGGGGCAAGAGAAATCCTATGCACTGAGTTTGTCTCTTGACATGATTTTATGTTATAAAACTCTCAATTTATAAGCCTCAGTAAAAATTACAATGTGATGCTTGAGTTAAGTGATTGATTTACAAAATTTCCAAAAGCCAAAGGATCTTTCATCAATGAAAAAGAATAGAATGAGTAATAAAAAGATTAACTTTTTTATATTGCACAACGACAGAATAAAATGAACATTAAACCAGATACGTCATTTAAAAAATATGCTCATCAATCACTACATCAGGCATCCTACTTGACAAGATGAGCAAAGACCTGTAAGAAGCAGCACTTTTCCTTGGGGGTATCTGCAAAGGTAATAAAGAAAATAACTTGTCAACTGTAATTTCCTATCACTTTGCTTCATCAAGAAATTTATGTTTGTCTCATGCAATCACATAAGAATTAGTGAGAATTGTGGGATATAGCTAAGTAGAATGGTAAACTATAGTCATTTGCCTAATCCAACGTTTAATTTAACTAGTAAACATCAAATTGTTATCAGTGTAATGTATATTTTGAAGGACATGTTTGTGTTAGTAGCAGAAAGATAACATAAACATATCACATGTTTGAACTGTGTGTGTATGCATGCATGCCTACAGATAAAAACAGGTTAGATATGAATTATACAAACAAATGCAGTATATCACCAACTTTATACAGGCTAATCAATCACCAAAAATGAAATATTTCATCCGATTATAACAAGAGGGGAACATCAACATAGACCTTTACAAAGAAGTTGACAGCACCTAAACAATTTAAGATTTATGAAAAATAGCAAGTGCACATAACAAGTACGAGAAGAAAAACCAAAACTAAACTTACTATAGTATGAGCTTCTACTTACAACAGCAGCGAGATGTATGAATTTTGTGTTTATGAGAATGATAGAGTTTCAAGCTTCCCCGTTCACATGGTATAAGGCCTAAGCCAGTTACTAAAATGTCTAAATTCTCTCCTCAAAAGATATAGAGGAAGGGCACACATATGACATCATTAATTTTGATATAACCACATAAAGAAAGATTATCCAAAGACTTTACGTCATTTCTGCAATGCAATCATTTGACCACACCCAATTTAACTAAATTTTGGCCACTTAAGCTGTTCTCCCAAAGTAGATAGGAAAACATTTCCTATACATGAATTTGTAGCTCCAGAAACTCACATTATAGAAATTATCACAAGAATTCTCTCCCAATAAATTTCTCAATGAAATTTTATCCCAAATTTTTAGCTTTCATAGTTCGTTTATCTTAGACAACTCAAATCTAAATCGTGATCTCCAGCAGGGGGGGAGGGAAAAAAACAACGGAAAATCAATAATTTCCATCAATTTCAAGAACCCATTCATGAATAACAAAATAAATTCATTCAAAGCAAATTCTAGAGAGAGAGAGAGAGAGAGAGATAAGAGTGCGTGCTTGTTACCAAGTAAACATAGCATTCAGGGACTTGAAAGAGAACAAGCTCAAGCGCCTCAGCTTCTTCTGTCACTTGGTCATTTGGCGCCTTTTCTTCTTTCTCCATGGATCACAGAGATATGAAAGGAACTGGCTATTCAACGAGGACTCTGGGAATTTAGCCAAAAATCAATATTGCACTTTCAGGGACAAGGAATTGATTTGGAGACTCTGGTCTGCGCCAACAGTACTAGAGAGCATACGATCTCGAACACTGATCGTCCATGATAATCAGTATAAATAACGCAAACCGTTAGATCAGATTACTTTTTCCTCATCAGGTTTAGGTGTATCCTTCGTTGTTAATCTAACGGGCTTAGTGATCCGTCGATTTGTTAGAGTTGCACGGTCATGATGCGAGTCAACACGAGAGGTTTGGTGAGCTGTCGTTGCTTCCTTGATTTGTAAGGAAGAATCATCGTTATCTAATTTAAAGAATATCCATGCCCATGGGTGGGACCTCACCATCTTAGGGTTTTTTTTTTTTTTAATTTTATTGTACTCTCTAAAATTTATTAACCATATGACTTAAATTGTAATAGTTTTTTAATCAATTGGAGTAGAATAATTTCAATGAACATTTTATCTATCATTTTATTTCAAATCTAAAAGTACATTTTATCTAATTTAAGGGAATAAAACATAGGTGAAACAAACAAATTCTGTCTCCCTCAACAAGCTGCTTTGAACATACGATAATAGCCGCAAGAAGACCAATTTGCATTTTGCACACTCTTCAGAAACAATCCTTGGAACTAAAGAAGCGTTCATCTGGGTTGGGTATTACATGGTTAATGGAGGCACTGTTGCTGTAACAGTCTTGTCCCTTGGACTTGTAAGAACTGATTGAATATTCACAAATCCTGCTTCCTTCAGTCTTCCTTCTAGATCAGTCAGATAGTATTCATCTAAAAATGGCTCAGTGCTCTTCAATAATGTGAACAGAACTGGAGACAATTCCTGAAAAAAGAATATCAGAAAGCATGGTTTATATATAATTCGCTACGTGTTTTACACCAGATGAATGTTGAAGAAATGGAAGCATACCTGAAGGGTCTTCGACTCAGGCTGCACAAGTGAGCAAAGTTCACATTATTGGTGTCATAGAGCAAAAAGGCAGAACATGCTAACATACTTGACTCAAAACAGTGAACATAGATGCATGAGAGTTTACCGCCTGATCTGTCAAAGCTAGTGTGCCTCCAGGTCGAAGCAGCCGGAATGCTTCCTTCAATATATTAACTATTGCTCTTTCAGGACATTCATGAAGCTGCACATACATACATCATAAAATTGAAAACTTAAGCATCTGCTGGTATCAAAAACAAGTCACAAGGAGCTTTTCAGAACACAATATTAGCAATGCTCGGGGGTC
>CAOGCB010243713.1:0-16018 GCA_948266635.1 Cnidoscolus chayamansa | reverse complement strand
AAAAGAAAAAAAAACACACTGAAAGCTTCCTTATTGACTACAGAGAAATTTGAAGGATTCACTTCCGAAGAATGCTGTCCTCATATGAACATCCCCAGATTGAAGATTATATGAACCACAAACAATTGCTTCAGAAAATGAATCCTACGAGAAATGGGAGGAGCTGGTTTAGTTACTTCAAATACGATGAATTACGGTACTCGCTGAGCAATCCCAGAAATATTTTGCTAAATAAATTGTGGGCTTTGATTGCCGCAGCAACCTAGCCATTTTCGAGTCCCAAAAACATGCTTTCTTGATATCAAACACCTTGGCCTTCTCCACTTGGATTTCAACCATGAATCTGTGCACTTTCGCTATTTGTTGATTGCAGCTGCTGTGCCTTTTTGTGATTAGGTGTTTGATAAAGGTTCTCAACAAATATGAAGATGGAATTCTGAATAAAAACGAAACTTATTAGCCTACTTCTTGATTAGTGAAAGGAAATCCTATGATTCAGAGTTCCATTCAAAACTAAATTACAACAACAACAATGATTTGACATGTCAAACCTTTACAATTTTGTGGATTATTAGAAGAAATGAGAAACTTGCTTCAACCAGGAAGAAAAAACATAGAATAAAATGGGCTAATGCCTTGGCCTTTTCTTTAAGCGAAGGAACAGATATTTCCTTGTTTTGATACCCCCATGCAAAAAAGAAAAAACAACAGGTCTCAAAGTAATCCAAGAGTGCACATGTTGAATGTCCCCTTTCAAGAATCATGACAACTGTCCCTTGGCATATAATTGACAAGAACAAAGTATTATACTGTGTACATTATTCTTTTGTCTGCTTCCCTTACCCATTTTCTTGATCATCACACTTCACTCCCATTAACTACACTTTTGCCTACTCTGACCCAAAAGTTCAGAATCCTGAGATGGATAGGAACAAGTATCAGCCATAGCATCCACTGAAAAAACAGAGCAACTTTTGTAAAACTGTGTCAACCCAAATTTTTAGGAGAGAGAAATTTTGATTATACACACTGTAAAGAAGATAACCCATCTATACATTCCCCAATAATTTTGAATAATACAAAACCCATACAACAAAGAAAGGGTACAGAGATTCTGCAAATCCCAAATAAGAAAACGAATAAAGAGACTAGAGGTGGAGGAGGAGGAGGTCACTATCTCTATAGCTAACTACATTTAGTCCTTATATTGAGAAGGCTTAAACAGCAAGTTGCTGCTTTTGATGGGATGTGGATGTCTCATCCTCATTGAAGCACAAGTGGACCCTTAGAGATCTCCCTAAGGTCAGTGAAGATTCAGCTAAGCTTTGAGGTACAGGTTGAAGCATCATCTCCCGTTGGAGGTAGGAACAATATGTGTGGAAGGTGTTGGGCGTCACATTCAGGTGGAACCCCAGTCCAAATAGAAAATCTACTTCAAGATAGTTCATCTCTATTGTGCTGATCCCTCCAACTTTTGCATAGTATGCATTGTTGTAATACCTACAAAATATATTCATTAGAAACTGTTATAAAAATTGAATCTATTAAGTAATTGCCAATGAGCGAACCTTATCCTAATGAGGCCTTCTCTTTTCATAAAGCTACTCGTTTAAAGGCTTTAAGTTACGTATTCCAGAAATTTGGTGAAACTTAAATGTCATGCATCTACATTCACTGGCTTAACAAGGCTGAAATGGCCTCTGGAAAAAGATACAGACCCTAATATAATTTAAATACATCTAAAGAACCTGACAAGGAACTAAGTTTTTCATCTGGTGTAAAATCTGAGATTCAGATTTCTTTCCTCTCAATTGAAGAAAGTACCAAGACAATGGGATAAATAAATGAGGTCATTTCAGGTCCCAATTGAGTAAAATTTTTCCTATGGAAATAATTAAATGTGAGAAACAAAAACGTTGTTGAAGATACCAAAAAAGCTTGCAAATCCAGGATTTCAGTTTTAAAGAATCCTAAGTTTCCAAGCACAAACATATACAGCAGAATTCAAGAATTGTCACATTTTCCGGGAAAAAAGTTTCACACCCCAGAATTGCAGAAGAAAGAAGACAATCAACAACTTAAACGTCAATCCAGGATATCAGTTTCAAAAGAATCCTAAGTTTCCAAACAAACATATACAGCAGAATTCAAGAATTTCATATTTTCCAGAACAAAAAAATTCACACCCCAGAATCGCAGCAGAAAGTAGACAATCGACAACTTACATGTCATCCATGAACTTGACGGCAACCATGACGCTTGTTATAAGCAAACGATGAACATTGAAAGAATTGAGAGGCAAGGAAGGTTGCCTTTGAGCAAACCTATCGAGATAAACGTATGCAACGATGAAGCAAGATGGGCTACAATTGGCATACTTGAAGATCCTCTCTAGATAGCTTTGAATCGAGATGGTGGGTATAGTTAGTCCATGAAAGACTGAAATTTTCTGGGTCTCTTGGCAGTTAAGATCGTTGGATTCAGATACCCTCTGAAGCAGAGAAGAGAGAAATGTGATGAGCTTTGGCATCACATTTGGGCTCTCTAGCTCTGCCATTGACGACCAAGTTTTGGTGCAAATTTAGCTTCCGAGTACTTTTCAGTTATACTTGGCGTTTATAGAAACAAGTAAGGTGGTCGTTAATGGACAGGTACTTTTATAGAACAAAATGCCCTCAGCCTTTTTAAATTATGACTTGCATGTCCTAATTAGTGGGTTTTGGAGAAAAGAGTTGGGCTAATGATTATCTAATTTCAAACTTAACTTGAGGAAGAGGGAACAGAAAGCGGTTGAATGTGGGTAAGTGTCTTTTTAGTGATCTACGGTGGCAATGGTGATGTGTTTGCCACACCCATCATGTGATTACATGTGGAAAATTTTTTCATTCTAGTCTTGGCTCCCCACGTTTTGTGAGATCTTGCATGTGTTTTGATTCTATACAATCAGGTGACATAACATGGATTTGTTTTGTTGGTCCATAGCATTAGCTTATGCTGCTTCTGCTCCTAGCTAACCATTATCTTAATCATTTTTCTAAATCCATCTTTTTCTGCAACATTAACCCATCATAATTTTTCATGCTCAATCATTATTGAATAGGGTTTGTAGTTTTCCTGACCAGATACTCAAAATAAGATTCCTCCTAATTGCCAGAAACTTGTCTGCATGTTGTACTGCAAACACAATCTTGGAGTTGGATTTTGGCAGAAACCATTGAATCAACAGTAACATTCTGCTCCTTGTCCCTGTAACTCTTTTAGATTATGTTGTCATCATTAAGCTTTTAATGTTTATTGTAATAAAGTGAAGCAACAGTAACATTCTGCTCCTTGTACCTGTAACTCTTACTTTTTCTACTACTTTTTACATAATTTACAAAGATAAACATTCAAGAATCAGTTGGATTGATGAGTGGTTATACTTATCATGTTATTACCATTGTTAGAAAACATAGAATCTGACAACTGAGGAGGAAGAAGAGCTGGAACAGAAGGGACAACAAGTGGACAATAGATACATCTCTCCTTTTTTTGGTAAGTATGAAGAGAGAGAAAAGGACAAACTGGAACCAAGTTTTGGTTTGGAGTGGAACATGAGCAAAGCCTGTCTTGTGAGACTGTTTTCTATGTCAAGTTGTATTTGTGTTGGGGACGGAAATCTCTATACCGTATCTTTTGCATTCTCTTGCCCATGTGCTTCTCCATGTGACTACCAGCCTACGTTACTGATTCCCACATAATTGGCTACCACAATAAATTGCAATATTACTTTATACTAACAACTTGAAAAAAAAAGGGGAAAAACAAGACCTGTCTCTCTTCAAAACTAAATGCATAGTAGTGGGTATTGTATTCATGTTATAGAATTCAAGTATTTAACTGTAAGCAGCCTTACCAAACAAGGAATATGTGCAAAATTGGACTGATGATCAATAATTGAGTGACTATTTTATCTTCTATGAAAGAGGTAAGAATTATTGTGCCAAAGGATTTTTTGAGTCCACCAATGAGTTCTTCCCAAATCATCATATATGTTGGTTTGTTTGGTGAGGCTGATCATGGCATCCAAGCAAGAGCCAATACTAGAGTTGAACATGGGACAGAATACATAGCAAGTGCCCAACCCAAGTGGATGGTTTTTCAGAAATTTGAAAAGAAATTGTACGGGAAAAGAACATCTTAGTTTGCCATCGAGTGCTTAATTTTTGGCAAGTTGCTCATTAGGTAAGAAGGCAGGTGCACATGTCGAGTACTAGACAATTGAATTTTTTTGGACATGTTACATTAAATAGCTAATTAGACAAGAAAATAGATGAATTATTATTAGCATACGGCAGAAGTTTCGAGTTTCTCTTTTTCGCCGTTTGGGGCATAGACTTCCCATGGATTAAAAGGATTCAATCACCTGAGCTGGCTACAACCGTTATTGCGTGAAAATCATGACCACCGCCCTCTGTTATCTTTACCGTCCTATCCTTTTCTCCAAATATGCATGCGTGGCTCAAAACTAGTTGGATTTCAGGTTTCTTAGTGGACAGTTGGATGTCAGCTTTTGGGGGAAAAACGAGTGTTGGGTTTTACATTCTTTATTTCTTTTCTGAAAACTACACAAAGAAAAGCCTGACCATCAAACAAGATATTGGAAGGATCAGATGCATCTTGAGTGAAACTTTACATCTCTAAAAATGAAGTAATTGCAGAAAATTAGAGGGATTAGGAAGAGAAGGGGAGATGGGAGGGGGGCTGAAGAGGGTAAGAATGGTACAAAAGCTCTAACAGGAGAAGGAGATTAGTTGCACTCGGACAAATTGCCAAAATATATTTCTCTCTAGGCATATCAACCCTTAGCATGAGCATAAAATTTGCTAGTTTGATTGACTTCCTTGAGAAGTTAGTTAAGTACCCTGAAAATTTGGGCTTCCCACGATATGAGGCATAAACAAACACCTCCCCATACACACAATGAAGCAATAAATATATCAGAGGCTAACTTGCAACTGGTTAAGAAGTATTTCATTCTCCTCACTGGCATTCATATTATCTGTCCTACCTTTCTCTGTCGACACTTCTTCAGACAGTCGAATAATAGATGCATAACTTTCATCTTCAAGATACCCTGACTGCCTCAACCAACCCTCCAAAACTTCTTTACTTGACATGTCAGCTTCTTCCTCGCACAAATTAAAGAAGGATGACAAAATTACAGGCTTCGGCTTCCAACTTTTTGATCCTTCAGCAAGAAAAGCTTCCCTAAAGCAAGACAAAGCCTCAGAAATTCTCCTGTGTCTGATATGCCCATCTGCAAGAATCTCCCATGTGGTTGAATTAGGCTTTCCTCCCATTTCTGCCATACGGTCAAAGAAACTTTCAGCCTCATCGAAATTTCCCTCTTTAACATACCAACCCATGAGGATATTTCCTAGTCTAGGATCATAGGATGTCTTAGCTGATAGCCATTCCTCATAAATCTTTTCCGCTCCCTCAATGTCACCCATTCTAACCAAAGATGAGATCATAGCATGATATCCCAAATTCGGAATACTGGGAAAAATTGATTTGTAAATGTTCCACACACGATAAACCTCTTCTTTGTTGCCAACATTACCATATAGACTGAGGAGATAGTGATAAGGTATCCGATCCCGACCTGTGATTTTACTCTCAACCCTCCTCAGGCAATCTTCAGCTTTCTCTAAATGCCCCATCTTAATGTACATTGTAGCCATTGTGCTAAATGTTGTCCAGTTGGGAGTAATGGTACTATCAAGTCTCATTTGTTCAAATACTTGTTCCATCCTTTCAACAGATCCCTGGGACCCACGAGATGATAACCAGATATTATAGGAATAAATATCAAGTCGTATGTTTTTCTCCATCATTTCTGAAATCATCAGGTCGACTTTATCATATTCTTTGAGGTTCATATACAAAGTCATCATCACATTGAATGGAAGTGCATGTGTGGCAAAACCTTTTTTCCTTATGTTGTCAATCACAGATTCTGCCTGTTCTCTCATTCTAGCTCTCACATAGACATTCAGTAAAGCCCCATATACCCTCCTGTCCTTTACTTTATTTCGAAGTCTCAAAAAAAATTCTTCAGCAGCAGAAACTCCTCGCACCTTGGCAATAAGGTCTAATTGAATTGCAGAATCACTGGCAGATAATTTAAACGTTTCTTCTCTATTGCTCATCCAATCATAAACCTACAAGATGCAATATTTGTTTGCATCAGTACCAATTAAAATCCAAGTGCAACAAAATTGAACAGAAGAATATAGAACAAGATCTTAAACCCATGCAGCAAACATATTAAAACCCAGGTCACCTCTAGCTTTGAAATCATAAATGTCCTAAATTAAACAGAATATGTCAACTTCATGACAGCAAACAATTTTCAGCTAAAATATCCTACAATCGTGTATGGAAAAAAAATGTTAATAGAAAAGAAATATTGACAGTATGGTGTTATGCCTCGAGAGGTAAACTTAGCATATTAAAGTCCTCTCATGTTATGCAAACATGCCCTATCATATTTAGGAAATTTAGTATCCAAAAAAGAAATCAAACTAAATCATCAATAGTATTCGACAATCAGGTCACGCTGCAAACCAAGGGAAAAACAATAAAATAGCACTTCCAAATTTACCTCAAGAGCTTGCTTGTGCCGCTTGAACTTCCTCAATTCCTTGACAACCCTACAAAGCTCCCATTTGGTGAGCTTCTTGCCATCTATCTCCATCTGATTCAACACGGTATCAGCGCCCAGTTCAGGGTTTTCCATTAAAGATATTCTCCTGTGGATAGTGTTCCATCTGAGCATGGATCTTCTATCATAATCCAAAGCTCCGTAGCCGTGGACTTGTGACATTGAGCATGAGATTGGGAGTTTGGGGTAAATTACTGTTTGGCGAAAGCAACAATGGGGATTTTTCCATGAGAGGGGTAGAGAGTAGGAGAGAGATGAAGAAAGTGAGGGGTTTTGGAGGTGGAGAAGCATTGTTGCCTAAGGGTTTGGGGAGAAGACCGAACAGTGCAACAGAACAGAGGTTTTGCTACGGTGGCTTCTTCTGGGTTTAGAAGATAAAGCTTTGTAAAATTACTGCAAGGCATTGGCCGTCAGTCCTTATTAGTTTTTACATCTTACCACTACCAGGCTACAGTGAGCGGCAGGTCGTTTCGAAGGTCTTCTTACACATCTCCCCTGTGCGCGTGTAAGAAGAAGAGTCTACCAGTCTAAATCAAAAGAGCCGACCTGATTTTTAAAAATTTAAATTTAAATTTAATTTATTAAGTTTTTTATTTCAAATTAAAATTAAATTCAACTAGAATTTAAATTTAATATTAATATTAATAAATTTTAAATTTATTTATTTAATAAATAAATTAAATTTTTATTAAATTTTTATTAAATCAAATCTCAAATAACTTTAATGAAATTTAGTAAATATATTTATAAATTAATTTACAAATTTATTTAAAATTTTGAATCATCAAATTTCAAATTTAATTTATTTATTAAATAAATTTAAAACTGAACTAAAATATTGCTCGATTTATTAATCAAATTAAATTTTTTATTTACCAATTAGTAATCTCCATTTAGTTTTATTACGATAATTTATTAAAAATTTAAAATGAAGCTTAATATATCTTAACTATAATAATGATTTTAAAATAATTGAACAGTTTTTTTCCAGCCGCCAATCAGCTTGCTCATTAAACTTCCTTGTCATTTGCATGTCCAAGGAGTCGCCTTGGCTTTCAGTTTGTTTTGGTTCCTCGAACATCAGTTAACGTAGTTTTATTTTCTAAGAGGTAAAGCTCAAGGAACACGTGTAGTATAAGAAGTTAGAAGATCATTCTTACCTGTATGCGTCATGGCCATTTTTCAGTGTAACCCATAAAATCATCTTCATCATCCTTAATAATTTGAGCGATTGCTTGATTTTTCAACTATGTTGCGAAAACTAATACACTCATTCCAACAATAATAAATATATCTATCTCAGCCCACTTAGAAAAATTTAGCTTGCCAAAATCACGTATGACAGTTTTAAAATAAATAAATAAACAAAAAATATCCACATTCTACTATATTCCAAGCAACACAATCATAAGGTTACAAATGCCAGAGTTACATGAAGCATCTCACTCACCAACAAGTACTGCATTAACGAGGAAAGGGATCTCTGTTAGTATTCTTGTGAACTTTGCAGCTTTGATAAAACATGGGTCTTCCCTTCATTTGAAAGGTTCTCTTCCTCATTACCTGCCAAATAATTAAATAAAATGAGAATTATGCAAATCCATTCTTTTATGTATGCTTTAGTTTCAACTACAGACAAAAAAAAATGTATATTCAAACTAGAATTTTTAATTTAAGGGACGCCAAATATGAAAAATGAGAGTTTTCAACCATAAAATTTTGTGAAATTTTTTATTCGAACGTCAAACCTGTTATCAAAATATTTAAGAGCATCCAGGCCAATTTAGTTGCATAATATCCTTGATTCTTGTATTTCCTTGTATATATACCTTGGGCTCTTTAACCTGAACATAGTATGAAAATCTTTTAATGCAATATGGTAATAAAACAAAGCATGAAGAATGTTGTTGGTTTCTACCAGGATGATGGGCGGAAAACCAAATTGAAGGTGCGCCCTTGAGAAGCCATAGACAGAAAATAAACACTTGAATCCATCAACAGAAGAGTGCTCACTGTTGAGTCACACAGGAAAAGAAGGGCAAGGAATACGATCATCAGTACACAATATATACCAAATAATGGAGCTTGGGTTACATCTGAGGTTTTTGTCCTTGAAAGAGCATAAAGAGGAAGGGATGTGCTTGCCTTATAAGGCTTTAGCCCCTTTTGACTCTCAACAGCATGATTTTAAATCATGTTCACAGCTGAACATAAGGTAATGGTAACAGCCTGGTGCTATGCAATTATTTTAAAAAGAAAGTTGCAAAGTCATAAAATAAATAGATATTAGTTATTATAACAAAGATAGTACTAAATCTATAAGTTTTAAACTTCCTATTCTCATTAGTTTCCCCAAGTCTAAATTCACATTAGCAAACATTAAAGAAGTATAAAATTTATTTGATGTTATTTTATAATTAATAATGTATTTTAACTTTAAATTTATTTCCCAAAAATAGTTCAAAATAATAATAATAATGAAACACATAAACCTATAGATTGACCAAAACTTTCATAATAAAACTAACATCAACAAAAATTTTGATAAAAAAATATGCAAAGAAGGGGATCTAATAACAGAAAACAATGAAAAAAAACAACAGAAAAATAAACAGCCTTTTACAAGAACTAGTTGTTTAATAGATATATTTAAGATGCTTCCTAGCTTAAAATGAAAAAAAAAAAAAACTTGTAGAGAAAATAAGAAATTAGTAAGGAATTGAGAAAAAGTGAAAGAAAACTCTGCTTTTACATGCAAAAAGTGGAAGAAAAAAGCAAAAAATAATTAAAAGAAGTGTGTGAATGTGAGTTTTTGGCAGAGGTGCATTATTGTATAGTATCTATTACTGTTATCTTTCAATGTAATGACCACGTGGGATGTCTGTATGATGGGGTAATGATAATGACCCCCTTCACAATCTATATTGGTGCATAATGAGAACCCAAGCTCATAGTGGATATTGGATTTTGCGTCATCATATATCAATTTCTCAAGAATTGCATCCACTGAGTAAATTGTAGGTTGCTTGTCCTGAACAAGGCAAGTCAATGGAAGCACACCTGATAAGGTATGTAAAATTTCTGTGACGAAATTCATCCAGAGTAATCCCTTCTTCTTTAGAATACCTGCATTTATGATGGCTATTATTTTATTGATAACAAACATTTTCATACCCAATATGATTAAAGCATGTAAATATTGAGTGAGAAAGAATATTAAAAAGTCCTGCCAATAAAGTCCAGTATACCTCCATGGATAATCATTTTCACAAAACCGAGATATTCCATTCATGGCTGAAAAGCTGTCAATGTGAACCCACCGTTTGTCAGTACCAGTAAGATGGCCTGCCACAAGATTCGAAATTCAGTTTTTGCAAAAGTATTAGCCTCAAATAAAGTAGAAGCATTTAGCAATCACTGATTCAAAAAGACATTGACATAATTTAAAGAATTAATTAGCATGAACATAAGGAAAATAACAGATACTTCATTGGCAAAAACAGCAATGAGGAACAAAGGCAGGGTTGGAAGGTTTGAGCTAAACTAGGTCAAAAAGACTCAGCTCTAACTAAACCTTAATACAAATTTAACCAAGCATGCAACATGCAAAAGGACATTTTTATGTTCAAGAAGTAGGCATGAGAGAGAGAGAGAGAGAGAGAGACTCACCCATCTGATGTAAACCTTTTAATGCATGACCACTGGGATAATTTCCATAAGACGCCAAGAACATTATTATTGTGAATCCTAGACTACAGAATGTCAATAAATTATATGAGGAAGCAAAATGTAATTGTTCCCAACAGATAAAATGAATAATTACCACACCTGATCAAAAGTAATCCCAGCATAATGAAATTTAGAAGTTTCCACAAAGTCTTTTTTCTATTGTTATAGCTGCAACAAGTTGGTACAAGAAATCATAAAATCAGTAACTGATTATTAAGAGAACTAAATTCTCATGATTTTTTTAAAGCACAAAGTAACAAAATAAATACCATGTTATGACTACTAATAAGGAGAATAAAGACTGTTATTGTATGGTGAAGAGAGGAGAATAAGATGAAGTTGAGATGAGCCAGGTGAGGTAGTTAGATAAGTCGAGTAGCTGTCATAGTTGGCAGGAAGAGTTAGTTAGGGAAGAGAAGTTGTACAGATGGCAAAAGACGGTGGTAACAAAGGACTGCTGAAGAAATATCAAGATTTCAGTCAATTCTTCTCTCTTTTCTCTTCACTTTTAAGTTCTCTCTCTCTTTTTTTCTTCTCCCTCTATTTCCTTTCCTTTCTCTATTTCTATCTAATTTCTACTCTTTTCTGGAATGAAGAATTCTACCAAATAACATTCCAATTAAAGGTTAATGTATCTAGTACAACTTGTGAAGCCATTACCCACTAGAGTCAGATAATATTGCAAGTGCTTAGAGTCAAAATAATATCAGACTTGATGATATTTAGCGTACACTTCAAAGAAATTTAGGCAGGATTCCTTGATGGTCTTCTAAAATTTTTCTGATGGGATAGTATTATTCTCAGAGATAAGACTGGTTGAAAGCATTATATGCAGTGGCTGATAGATTAATTCATTAAAAAAAAAAAGTAGAAGCAACATACATTCTGGTTGCTGCAACGGCTGCAGATAAGTTGAACATTGGAACTGAACTGATAATAAATCTAAGTTCCTGCATTTCAAAAATTAAGATAATCTATGTTTTTTGATATGCCTAACCATATAAGCTGCTGAAATTCACATTTCACTAGGCATACCTTGTGGGGAAGCTTAGAGTATAGCAAAATGAAGGATAAAACAGGAAGAACATAGAATAGAACCCTCCTATCGAGTAAGATTCCTAGCTGCAAAATGGAAGATTTTTTATTACAAGAGAGAAAATAACAAAATACTAACAGATGACGGGATGAAGGTTCCTTATCTTTTTTCTTTTAACTAATCAACAACAACAACAACAAGCCTAAGTCCCAAACCAGTTGGGGTCGGCTGTATGGATCCTCTAACAAAATAAGCTCACAAGCAATATCAACAATCACACGCTTTAGACTCCTTCCATTACGCGAATTTTACGCCTCCATCCAAGTCTATTACTAACTAAATTCGCATCAATATTTAACTAATCCAGAAAAATAAATAAATAAATGAAAATAGAACCAAGATATATGAATTCTATGGTTGCAAGTAACATGTAATTTTGATTTCCATTTCCATTTCCATTAGTTAAGGCATCAGCAGTTGAGAATGCCAACCATGAATATTACATCAATATCTTGAGGGCCATAAAAGATATCACAAGCAACTTGCTCATGAAACCACAACACAACAAGAGATGTCATGTTTCAATGAATTCCAAACCATCATACGGTGCCAGCAAACACGCAATGAAGTCAGACTTGCATTTTACACAGAAACTGATCATGCAGAGCAGTGATAATTAGAAAATCATTAAGTTGGTTAGCACAATGGCGTATTTTCAAATTAGAACCATTTTGAGGCTCACCATGAGAAGAGGATATGCAGCAAGCAATGAGCGAGGGAGAGCTGAAGTGAAGTACCAATGGAAAGAATGTGTCTAAAGATATTTAGGAAAAAAAGATTGTCAAGGAAAACAGATATATAACTTTCATATTCACATCTCAATTGATTAGAGAAAACTGATCAGAAAATTATGAGATAAAATCCATAAAAGAAAATGCATTTAATAAATTATAGAAAAATAAGATAACAAGTTATACAAACAGCACACTCAATATGACCTTAAAACTATACACCTTAGCCACTTTACTTTGAACAGCATTATATGCCTTAATTATACAGCCATAATATCTTGAAACAAGCAGGATCAGTGTGCCAAACATATGAAAATTCAGAGCTATGAACAAATACTAAAAGTGAAGTGGACATATCGATCATTATATTTAACTGCCTCAGTGTCAACTGCCAAAAAAATGTGATGGAGAGCTATTGCATAAATAGAGAATCATGTACCTTGATTACAAATTTAGATGCCCCAGTATCTATATTCTAGAAAGTTGGCACAGATGAATAATAGCTTAAGTAAAAAAACTTCATAAATTTTAAATGACAGTAAAAGAATTGCCATCTAAATTTTTTTTTCACAGAGGATACACCCCATTCAGAACTCCGATTCAGAACCGAGTTGAACCACAAAACTTCAAATTCAGGCCACATTAACTTCTTCCACATTATTGAATCAACCAACATAGTGAGACCTGTGCTCAGAAGAATTTCACAAGAAATTATTCAGAAACTGATGTTGATTAGAACAATTTAGAATGGATTTAATTATATATAACCATGATTAACATGATGCAAAATGAACAGTGAACCGACCTATGGACAACAGTGCAATTCCAGTGCAGTATTTAATTGCTTCCCACAATGAAATAGCTTTTGTCTGACATCAATAACTGAAATTCTTAATAACATTAGAATATTTTAAAGCTGCAAGAAATAGTAGTGAGAACATATTGGTCAACTATTACACCATGTTATACTGAGCACTCATACTTGGAAGGCAAACTACTAATTGAGGATTCTCAGAGGTCTTTGCAATTCTTTCATATTATTCCAGGAATAGAGATGTATAGTTGGCAACATGTGGCTCGCTTAACATTAATCCAGTTCATCATTAACAGCAATTATTTTTCCTGTATGCTCATATCAATTTCAAAGGACTTTCTAGAAGATGTGCTTCTCTAGGATCTAAAAGTTGGATCAGAGAGCGTGGATATTACACAACTTTCTCCAGTCACCTTAAAGCAAAGAGGTACAATGCTACACCAACTGCTTTAAAGTTTCAAATTTGTACAAAAGATTCAGCAAGTCAGGCTGCTTATCACAGTCATTTCATAGTTCTTAAGCATCTTCATTTAACTTTGTATTATTAGCAGCTTTTACCTTTTAATTTGTCTCACTAATGCCTCACACACTTGTATAATTATTGGCATCGAATCATTATGCAAAATGATTCTAGATCAACAAGCTTGCATCCCAATGATAGATAAAGTTAAAGGACTAAGTGTATTAACTAAATTAGGATCCAAAAGGACAACAAGATGAAGAAAATACATGCATATAGTGTAAAATAACAAATATTAAGATGATTTTTAGCTTAAGCAAGGTGAAGAAAATGAATGACAAAGAGGAGGCCAATAGCAAATGGGAATATACCAACAGCAGCTCTAGAGCAATAGGGCACAGAAGCAACAGCATATCACATCTAAAGACAAGTGTAGCAAAAATCTGGCCATCAAAAGCATAAGAGCAGTGAGAAGATTAGATGATGCAAACACAAGAAACCTGGATATGTAATTTGTTGTTAATTCACTGGAAAAAGCAAATAATTATACTATAAGCAGATAAATGTAACTACAAATATCATATTCACAGAGTTTTATACAAATAAAAGCATATAACATCACAAACTTCATGCATAGTTCAACATTTCAGGAGTACCAGACAATTTAAGGCAGCATAAAAATTCCCTCTGAGCCAATATCCATACGCCAGGTTTACTGCACAAGGGAAGAGAAGTTAGTTGCAGCTATTGAAAGTATACCAGAAAAGATCTTGAAGGAAAAAATAATAATAATAAAATACAGCAGTTCCCAGATGACACTGACTTCCGTTACCATAGCAAAGTTGCTTGCGGTTTAGTACAGATCATATACAAAACAATCTTCCATCAAGAGAGGCAAAAAGATAAAATCTTACTAAACTCGCTTGAAAATGTTACAATGAAATGAACATAAACAAAGTATTGTTGAATGATGTAATCACCTACGCCCAGAGATAGTATATTGGGAAGAGCACGTGTACAGTAAAACAAAAAGTGAAATTGAACAGCTGTCAATATGACAAAGAAAGCTTCTACTTGATGACCAAATTTAACTCTGATCTGCCAAAA
The DNA here is from genome assembly GCA_948266635.1 of Cnidoscolus chayamansa. Lineage (NCBI taxonomy): Eukaryota > Viridiplantae > Streptophyta > Magnoliopsida > Malpighiales > Euphorbiaceae > Cnidoscolus > Cnidoscolus chayamansa. The sequence continues at coordinate 1,372 of CAOGCB010243713.1, read as the reverse complement.
GAAGAAGTCGTCTGAAACCCAACAAATGGTATATAAAAGAAAATGATCAAAGCAAACCCAAAACAAAAATACACCTGAACACGGAAAAACCGTAATGTAGACAAAATGATGCCACCCAATGCCAGACGAACTACACACCACAGGGAAAAAAAGCTATGCAACTTTTAAGCTAATATATAAACTATAAAGCAAAATTAAAATGTTAAACTTGAAGTGCAAAGGTTATATTACATAAAAGCATCCATATAACTGACCTGCAATAAGTCCATATATCTTCGGAAACTGCAATAATTTAATGGCTAATACAACTGGGGATGCTAAAATTGACACAAGAAAAGATCCTAAAAAGAATCGAATAGCCAGTAATGAGAATTGACATCTTAGAACTAGGAATCTCAAATGGAAGCAAAACTAACTCAACCTTAGAAAGAGTAAAAGCTCACCAATGAATGTTCGAGGAACAACTCCAGGGAACTCCAAATGATCATACTGATACAGGAAACACATATTCGAAGTAAGGAATCCAATAAAAACCAGTAAAATCCACGAAAATAAATTAAAAGACACTAATAAGTAAACTTACATCGTCCAGATGAAACTGATGGTAAAGAATATCGTGCATTGCCTTAAAAAGAAGGAACAAGAAGAATAACATTTTTAAAGAGCTTGCTCGAGAAAAAAAAAACAAGTAAAGAAGAACAGAATTCTGATTAATAACAATTCAGTGCAAAACAGACTATATCCTTCGTTTGGTTGAAATTCTGTATATATATAAATTTTCACAAATCAAATTTAGGAGTATCAAATCGAAGTCACCTGAATGTTGAAGCTTTCTTCAACCTTGGTGTATGGTACTGCGAAGACATAAAGCGCAGCTATAGATCCCAACAGCAAGTCGTAGCCTAAAACAATCATATCAATTTACATCAGTCGAGTCCTAAATTGGAAAAAGCACCTTCCACGATATTGTATTTACCATACAGCCGAAGAATCTGGCAAGATTTGGAAGCCATTGATCAGTGCGGAGGAGAGAGTGATGCTCTTCAACTTCAAGGGACAAGGACAGGGGCAACAGAGTAGAGAAGCTCAACTTGGGGTGAGGCATTGTAGAGCGGCGTCAGCCTAACAAAGAATGATTTTGGGAAAAGGCCTAATACACGTTCATAATCTAAGCCCGTAAGATAAAGAATATGGGCCTTTACCAGTGTGGTTCTCTAGAACGTTCCTTAGTTCCACAAAACTGCATTACCTACCAAACCACTGCTTTTCTGCTTGCCTTCCTATAGGTTTTTAGTTGAGATAAACCCATTTTTTAAGAACTGATTTGATTTAATTTTTTACTAACCAATTTCTGTGAATATGTAAAAGTTAC
>CAOGCB010243605.1:0-19608 GCA_948266635.1 Cnidoscolus chayamansa | reverse complement strand
TATGGAAATAGGTAAAACTTGATTGTTTAATTTGTGAAATTGATTTTTATTTGATTTTAGATCTTCACAAATATATATAAATGAGGGATTAGTTGATAAATTGGGTTGAAATTGAGAACATATGGGTATTAAAAAGGGGCTAGACAGCCCTTAAGATATGTAGTGAAAATAAATTGAAAGTATAGAAATGGTCCTTTGAACTGTATAAAACTGTATTTTATCAAAGGTGATTGAAATGTCAATAAAAGAATGTGAAATTATCCTGAGAATGGATAGGGTATGGTAATATCCTGTGATGATTGATTGTAAAGAAAAGAAAATGGAGTTTAGAAAATCATAATATTATAGAATTATGATACAGGAATATATATCATTGGCAGTATTTTCCCTGATATCAGTTATAATAGTTAGAAAGCTAATGATATAAAAGTGTATGGCTAGAAGGTTAATGACACAAGGGTGTGCAACTTGTCTAGCTTATGTGATAGATATTATAATGGAATTGGAAATTGGGGTAATGATAGGTATGAAGCTCATTTCTATTGTTCGTTATAGAATGGCTCTTACACAATTGAGAGAATTAAAAATCCAGTTACAGTAATTGTTTGATAAGAGGTACTTAAGACCCAATGTTTCCTATGTGATGTACATGTATCATTATGAAAAGGAACGATGGTGCAATGCAAATGTGCGTTGATTAGAAATAATTGAATGAAATGACAATGAAAAACAGACATATGTTGCTAATGAAAGATGATCTTTTGATCAATTGAAGAGTACTACTAAGTTTTTGAAGATTGAATTGAGATTGGATTATCATCAATTTTTAATGAAAGATAGTAGTATTCTTAAAACTGCATTTCGAATGAGATATGGGTAATTGGCAATGTTAATTGGGTTGACAAAAGCACCTAACACTTTTCTGGCATTGATGAATACTATGTACAATGAGTATTGGGACCAATTTGCTATAATATTCATCGATAATATTCTGGTATATTCACAGAATCGAGAGGTGCATAATCAGTAATTAATGCAAATTTACAGAAATTATGAGAGAAATAGTTGTATGGGAAGCTATCAAAAAAGTAATTTCTGAGTGAAGCAGAAATATTCAGGAGGCATAACATATATGCAGAAAATAATTGTGTCGATCCAAGCACATTTAAAGCGGTGCTAAGCTGACAAACACTTAAAAATGTCAGTGAAGTATATAATTTTCTTGGATGGACAAGATATTATAGAGGATTTGTGAATGGATTTTCAATGATTACGATCCTTGTGATCAGATTATTGAGAAAAGATATTGCTTTTGAGTATAATGAGCAATGTCAAGTTAATTTTGATTATTTAAAAGAAAGATTAATACAAGTAATATTGTGGATTTTAGTTACACCAGATGTGGATTATAAAGATTGTGTATATGGTGAAAAATTTGTGTAGAATGTGTAGACCAAGTAATATCGAGGAATGTTTTCTTGAAAGGGGTTGACTAAGTGCAGAGGCAAGATAGAAAAGTAATAGTCTATACCTCTAAATAGCTGAAGTCACATGAGATCATTTGTAGGATATGATCTTGAACTAGATACTATAGTACCGTATTGAAACTATGGCGACAATATATGTATGGTATGAAACGTTATAACTATACAGATTGTAAAAAGATTGAAAAAAATCTGGGTACACAAAAAGAATTGAATTTCAGACAGAGATGTTAGCTTGAACGGACTAAAAGATTATTACTGTTTGATAGATTAGTAACCCAAAAAGAGTTAAATTGGTAGCAGATGCATTTAATAGAAAAACATTTGTTAGTTTATAACCAATACTTATGAAGTTGGTGAGAAAAGTGTAAAAGCTTAAATTAGTGATATCTCATCATTACAATGATGAAATAATAACAAAACTGAGAATGAAGTCTGGGTGGACGAAGCAGATTAAAGCAGTAGCTAAGAATGATGAACAATACTAGAATTCTTCTTTGACTTCTTGGTCACCATACCACCCTTCTTATCATTGAGTGCTGGGATGGCAAGTGATGTGAAGTTGAACCTTCCAGCATCAATCGTGCGAGGCAGTGCATATGACTCAATCCTGGCTGTCCGAGGCATTATCACTCCTCCAAGTGCTTGCTTCCATCTTTCAGGTTGCATTCATAAGTGAATGAAAGCTTTCCCTTTCAGCCGCAATGATGAGTGAGGAATACATGTTGTTTAGCCTCATTGCATATCATCTCACCCTTTCTATCTCGATATCGTAGGCATGGCCAATATATTATAGCAAGTTTGAGAACTTATATGTGAACTCGTCTACACTCATATCATTTGTTTGCCTTAACTGTTCAAACTCTATCATTTTTAACTCCCTCGAGCTATCTAGAAATGCCCATTCGGTAAACTCATTGGCAAACTATTCCCAAGATAACTCGCCTACTCTAGGCTCTATGTAGGTCTTAAACCATTTCTTTACCTTCTTACACTTCAATGTAAACATGGCCATCTAAATGGCTCAGTTATTACTTGCCTTCAGCTCATAACATGCATACATTGTACATGTACATTATATAACATTCATAACATGCATGCAGTACATAACTATTATGATATAAGAAATTATATAAAAGAATATAAATTCTTCATCACTAAGTGATTGTACATTCCTATACTGAGTCATACATAGTTATGTTATTCTATTACATAATCTGTTACATTTCATAATTTATGGCAGCAACTATACATACTCAGTCCGGATCCATCTTTTCAAATCATCATTTGGACCTTGTGAAAAATGGATAAAGGGAGAGGGGATAGGTATAAAAAAGGTATGAGCTATTATGAAATAGCTTTGTGAGTAGATAGAGAAAAACCATACATAAAATATTCATTTTCATGCTAGTGTAATGCAACATAGACAAACAATTCACATAACTTGGCATATAAGGTGAATCTATCCCTATAGACTTTGGTGCCTAATTGTCGAGACAACTCCTCAAAACTTTATTAACATTAAACCCGGGCAGCTGAAGCATACCCTCAGGCCAATGGTCCGGGCAGCCAAAACATATCCTCATACTAACATTACATTAAGTATAGTGCCAAAAAGCTCCTTTCAGCCATTTTGGTCTTACAATATACTAGTGTCATGTAGCTCCTTTCGACAACTTGTCACTCATACATTACCTTTCATTCCCGTCAATCCATCATAATCATCGAAGTCTATGGTTCATCCAGTGTGTAATGCAACATATCTCGTGGTGCTAATGCAAGCAACCTAAACATCATGATGCATGCATATGCCATAAAAACATTTTATGTCATATAATTTAAAAATAGTTAGTATCTACTCACTTGGAAAATTACATCTTCATAAGAATCTAATATATTGCTGCCTCTGGTTCCTTGAGCCCGGTCCTACATTGATGGACTTTGAATTAGAGACAAGACATATACATACACCCTTTTTATACTTTAACTCATTCCCATACTTCCCCATGCATTAATTCTTTACTTATGAGTTACTGTTCAGTTAACCTAGGTACTCTAGTGGGAAACAGAGTGATATCTTTTACTCTCTTATGGTTTTTGAGTTATTTTCTTATTTAGTTGAGTGCTGCCTTGTTTGCATCTCTCAATACCAAACCATAACTCTGTACTAAGTGATATTTTCATTCGGTACTATCTTTTCTTACTTAGCCACATGTATGTCTCAGTTATATCCATTAGCTACTGAGTCATTTCATTGACCTAGTCAGCTAATGCATCAGATCATTCATTCATTTCATTCTTTATCTTTTATTGAGTTGGGAAAGAAATCTCGGTAGCACTTCTTAGCTACCTTCATCTTCCTTCTTTCTGAGCCATTTTATTAACCAAGTCAACCGAATGTCTTGGTTACATCATTTACTTATCTATTTTTTTTATCCTTTATTTATTTATCTTTACTTTTATTCCTTTCTAAATCATAAAATGACTCGATTTTATCATTCGATCATCTTGGCTCTGAAGATAGTTTCATGGTGACCAGATTATCGTGCCGGTGATCAGAAATTGGGTTTTGCTCAAAAGGCCAAAAACTTGCTTCTTAGTATTTCCAATCCATTTAAACTCATTTTCATGTATGTTTTCACTCGAAAACACATCATTTAACCTCATCTAACCTGAATAACATCATCTAGACACCAACATTGCATTTAACATCACATTCATCATTCTTAACATCGCTTTTCATCATTTACAATTCATCATCAACACTCACATTACTGTTCATCATTTTCACTTTCCATAACTTCACATTTTAATGCAATGCCACATCTACTGTTCTCTAACTCATTTTCATGTATTACATTCCATTTAAACATCTTAAAACATGCATTTCTCATTTCATCAACAATCAAATTCTAACCCAAATTTGCAACTTTCATGTACATTTCTTAAAATTCTTTTCATCCTTTATGCATGTCATTTTTTCACCCATCTATCCCTATACAAGTTAGAAGGAGGCTAACTAACCTATTTTGAAGGAGAGCTCAACTTCTTCAAGTTTCTCCTGCTGGTGAACTTGCTTCTCTTCAGTTGAAGCTTGCTCACTTCAACTTACGTTTTCCTTTATCTTTCTTAATGGATTCTAAACTTTTGTCTTTCTTAATGGATTCTACACTCTTTAAATTTTTTTAACTCTCTTTGGTGTCTTTGGAGAACTTGGAGAGATTTGGGCATAAAACATCCATGTGTAGGAGAAGGTTCAACTCAAACTTTATCATGTAGTTGCCTTCTCCCCTTTAAAGGGAGATGGCTCGACATTGGCTTGGACACCAAACCTATAGTTCGATTCTCAGCCTAATGCCTTAGTATTTTAATATTTACCCTCCTTTTTGCATTTCACTTTACATTTTAGCATTTTAGCATCTTTTGAAATGTATTTCTTAATTTTTGTTACATTTTCTTGGACATATTTACTCTTATTCACTTTTTCGGCATGGTTTTTGAATATTTCAAGAATATTTTGTCCTAAAAATCCAAATTCTGATAATGGAGAAGTGTCAGTTACTACATTTACTCCAAGGTGTTTAAATCTTAAATAATTGGAGACTTTCTCTGATACCACTCGTTGTCTCTTGAGGCAACCCAAGAGGGGATGAATTGAGTTTTAAAAGAAATTTGAGAATAAAAAACACAAGATGAGAAGGGAAGGGAATGAGAATTGATGAACACAAGGTATTTATAGAGGTTCAGCTATCCCAAGCCTATGTCCCCTCCTCAATGCCCTCCTTTAGAGTTCAACTCCACTATTTGATCTTCTTTAGGAGAAGATTAAAATTCCTTACAATTCAAGAGCTAATCTTTGCTCTTTACAAGCTCTTTTTACTCAAAGACTCCAAACTTACTTTCAATAGTAAGAATAACAATCAATACTCAACAACCTCACTTTCAATCTTAAAACAATAATAAATATGCAGTTCAAACTATATTTCAAAGAGTTAAATATTTGGTTTAAATTTTAGAGAGAGAAAGTTCAAAGGAATTCAATGAATGCTCAAACGATCTCAATACATAGTTGTTGTAACATTGTCTAGAATAAAACTGACTTGTATTTATATTTTAGAGATTAACTTGACTATTGAGATTGCATTTAATGCAAATAGATTCATTCTTATATTTAAATAGTCGTTATAGCCCATTATGAAATACCAGGTTTGATGGCTTAAGTACCTACTTTCGGCTACCGAACCTGTAGAGGAAAAATGCTGGATTCTTTAAAAACAGACTTTCAGCGATTGCAGGGCATACTTTTGACTACCTAAAGTTTGAACTATGCCTCTATAATAGCCGCTGTAACTTGAGTTTAGGGGTTGAAAATTTCTTTGTCTAAACTTCAAAATTTCATAACTTGGGATATAAAACTCTAATTTTTAGACCGTGTGAACCGTTGCAACCTACATTTTAAGTTCTTCAATTTCATATAAAAAAATAATTTCAGAAAAACTCTTATGGAAATTTTCATTTGAGTCTCTCAAATATATATTTCTTGAAAGTATGTTATAAATATAAAACTTTTTTTAGTTCAAAATCTAGACTTACTCGAACATAATTAATTAATTGAAACTTATAAGAGATAAGCTAAAAATTACATTTTGATCTATTTCTTGAGGTAGGATTCCATATCTTTCATTAATTGGTCATAAACATGATAGAATGTCATTAGTTAATTTTAGGTACCTACAAGTTAACACAAACACTTTCAAGTTTAATTTGTAGCACACTAATTGTTTATTATCATCAAAACAAGGATTATAAGTCTAATAATCTCTCTTTTTGATGACGACAAATAATTAGTAAATGATAAAATAATAAGTACAATTGTGGTGCATGAGTTTTTTTAAAAATCTTCCCCTTAATGTGCGAATGAATAGACCTGCAAAACAAAGAAAATCACTTCATCATGAAGTAACTAAGGGCTCAGGAAGAAATTTTTTTTTTTTTGAAAGCATGGAAAAATCATAATATATGCTTGGGGCTCTTTAATTCTTTTATATAGGCTTTTATAGGCTGAGTGCCTTTATCTCTATGAACACTTGAATTCTAATCCTATTACGAGTGATACTCTGTAATAGAATTTTTTTTACCTTTAATGTTACCATATCAGAACTATTGGGATTCTTATTATATTTTGAGTTGAGCCTCATAAATAATTATGAATGTTGACTAGTCACTTAGACTAAATTTAAAGTCAATGGTCAATATATTCTTAATTCTAAATCATATCATTATCAACGATCATTTATTATAAATAGAAGTGATAGTTTTTTTCAATTTAATATAAGTTAAATTACATGAGAATGAACAATTTTATGTTAAGGTTTGTCTAATATAATTAAAAAAAATATACCATAAATCTTATAAATTAGAAACAAATATGTAATTTAATTATTATTTGACCTATTCTCACATAATATCGAGTTTAGAATGTTCGTACATATAAATTAAATATATATATTATTTAATGAATTAGTTATACTAAAACTAATGTTAATTTGATTAAACTCAATGTTTATATTTTTTATGGCCTTATTGTATAAAATAATTCTAACAGTTTTAAAAATTCACATTTATATCATAATCTTTGTTTCTTGTATAATAAAATTGAAATTTTAATATTGGTCACAATTGTATGTACGAAACTAAATTGAAATTGAAAAATAAGTGGTAAATTACAATCTAATTCTTAAAGTTTTATTTGACTAATAAAATGGTCCTTAAAGTAAATATTTTATTTCAATAATTTTTTTTTCAATCCTACTACTTCTTTCTCATTTCTACTTTTATAATTTCTACTTTTATATATAGTAGTTTTTATTAACGTGCTTCGCCTGTTGATCGTAAGGTAATCTTCTATATTTATATATTTATTTTATTTATAAATATTTTAATTTATAATATTTATAGTATTTATATAAATTTTAATAATTAACAAAATTGTATTAATAAATGTATTATTTAATTGAATGTATCAATACGACATTAAAAATAAAAATTAAGAAATTATCTAAATAGTTTATAGTTTTCAATTAAAATATTAGAATAACTTAACCAACCTCAAAATATAGATTTTCTATAATAATTAAACTACAAAATTAGTTATTATTTTTAAAGTAATAATATAATATAATATATTTAAACAGTGATATTTTATTTGGTTATCTTTGTGCAAGCAAAACTTCTTTGTAGACAACGTTCTTTGTATGTGTGTTCTTATTTTTCATATCGTTCGACTTAATAAGTACTTTTGTAGTTGATATTGATATTCCTCTTGATAGAGCAACATATAATTATCTATGAGAGAACACATCATATGGCAAATACACACCCACATTTGATGTTGATTGGCTCTGAATTTTGTTTATTGTCATTACAAAATATTGACGAATTAGAAATTGCTTTCTATTGAAATGAAAGGGGTATCCTTCATTTTTTGCGGGTGATAGTGGTATTCTTGGCAAAAAGACTTTTCTTTTTAGCATGTTGTCTAATTGTAATTTTTGCTTGAATTATATTTCTACCAAAATTTATGTACATCAATCTAGTCCCATTACACAAACCATTTGAAGAGTCCAAATTCCTCAAGAGTATTATTGGATAATTTATTTTTATTTCAAGCCTATAGGGAGGTAATCCATTCGGTAACAAAATATTAAGAAATTCCTCTTAATAGTAGTTATTTGTGTCATCAATCGCTTCATTAAAACTGTTGTAGACATTATTTTTACTAGAAAATATGTCTATCATCTGTTGATTTAAGTTGTCTACATATTCATTTTTTTGCCAATATAACGCTCGACTTGTCATATATTGTGCAGAGCTTGCATTCTCTGTTAATAATAGATATACCGATTCAATCAATGATGTTCAAAATTATTTTCATTTTCATAACTTACTACAATCTCTGCAGGTATTATAATATTACATTCTTTGGTTGTTAGTTCTCCATTTCCAACAGTAAGTAAAATTTTCCAAAATATGTGCCATTCAGATCTCTCATATTCATTATCAACATCAACACTTCCATATTGCTCCATAGATAAGATTTCACCAGACTTGCACTAATTATTTCTTGTCTTATAGCTTTAGGTATTATTGGTCGCACTTGTCTGAAATCTCCTCTAAACACTATAACTTTCCCTCTAAAATGTTGAGAATTATCCATTATATCTCTCATGTTTCTATCCATTTATTGATTTGGCAAGTTTAGTTGTAAATTTACAACTAGAGGGTTTATTTCATTGAGCTCAAATTCAAATATTTTCTACATCGCTTCTTGAATGGACACCCATCTTTCATCTTGGAATTGTTTTATCTCATCTATTATTTCATCTTTATGTGACATATAAACTGTAATCATATCATGTCCTTTGTAGGTGTACTTATATATATATTTAACTCCTTTCAGGCCAACACATACCTCAACATTAATGTGACAATTATATCTTGTCAAAAGATATGAATTATAAGGAATAATACATTTGTTGTCCATCCTCTTTATTCTTGATGTGACATGCATCACCGAAGCTTTTCATTACATGTTTAACATAATATAATATATATTATATAATGAGAATAAGTTTGATTTATGATTTAATTTTAATAATTTACACACCTCCCGTCCATTGTGTGGTTTCCTATTTATAAGATATTTGTCTTCTCCTTGTATTGTTATTGAGGAATATGTGTCACGTACGCTTATTAGGGCCTAGGAGATTAGGTACCTAATTATGCTATAATTAAGAACTTAAATACATAATATAGATTATGTAAAATGATATAAAATATGTTAGAGTGTGAGGTTAAGAGAAACACTACAAGTGCAGGAAGTAAAAAAAAAGATTAAAAAAATAATAATAATAAAAAATAAAAGAATAAAGAAAAAAAAGAAGAAAATAAAAAAAGAAAATAAGAAAGTAAAAAAATAATAAATAAAATTAAATAAAATAAATAAAATAAAAGGAAAAAAAAAAGAAAAGGAAACGTGGACCGGTGGCCGCTTAGGGCACTAATCAAAGTTAAAAAAATAATAATAATAAAAAATAAGAGATGGCTGTTTAAGCCACCAATTAAAAAAGGAAAAAGAAAAAGAAATTGAAAAGTGGATAGAAGCGGTGCCAACACCGCTTCTGCCACAATAAAGAGAGAAGAGGGGTAACACAAAAGGGCAACAAAAAAAAAGGAGAGAAGCAAAGGGGGCACGGGGCACGGGAGAAGAAGAAGAAAGAAGAAAAAGAAAAAAAAAAAGAAGGAAAAGAATAGGAGGAGTTTGGAGAAAGAAAACAATTTTCTATCAGGTTGGTATTTTAATTTGGTCGATTTAAATTTGATAAAATACATATTTTAGTGACTTTAAATTTAATATTAAACCTATTATGATTAAAGTTGAAAATATAGAAATTTACGATTTAGGCGTTTAGAATAATTATTTAGTGAGTTGTTATTTTTATAATTTTAAAATAGGAATTTAAAGTTGAAGTTGAGATGTATTATAATGTAATTTCTGATTAAAATAGTTTGAATATAAATTGATTAAGATGTCTAAAACTGTTGAAATACATGATTTCAGCACAGAGTAGTCAGTTTTAATTTTTATTTAGAAACCCTAATGACCAGATAAAATTATGAAATTTTATATAAAGCTTATATAGGATGTTGGCTATAATTTTGATATTTTGTATTTTGTCAAAAACATAACCTAAACTGGTCAGAAAAATTAAACAATGAGATGTGTCATTAAAATTTTCAGGTTAGGCCTACATAAAGTATTAGAAATGTAAGTAGTGTGTTTGGTACCCAAATGGACTCCAAATAACCTGAAATTTTGTGTGCAAATTTAAATATATGTTAGATTAATTTCTATGAAAAATGAGAATAAAATGGATGGATTTGAATTATGAATTAATTTAGGAAAGATAGAAGAGTATTAAAGAGTAGGTTAGGCAAATAAAATAGTAAGAAAAATATCCACATGATTTTAGATGGTAACTAAAATCGGTAGACAGCTTCTACAATGTGTTAAAGAAGTTCAGTAAAAATTTCAGACCAAAATAAATTGAATTTGATGGTTAAATGGACTGAAATAGCAAACTATTAGCAATGGAAGCACCTTACCGAATAGTAGACTTTAGCTAAGTAGGAAGTGATCTTAATGAGTTTGAAATAAGCTAAATTTAAATGACATCTTGAATGTTAAATTTTTCGTAGGTGTACAAAATTTTAGAGCAATTGGAATTGAGTAAGATATTGAAACAAGATAAGAAACATAGGCAGCCCATAAGAATCTATATAAGGAAAGCATGGGAAACAAGTTAAAATCTATGGTTGATAAATTTTATGTCATATAATTTGTTAACCATATTTATTGATACTTTTGAATGAAAAATGATTATAGATGTTGATGTGAGAAATTAAAATGTGGAAATAGGTACCCTGGGTGAAAACATTTCCGTAGACCGAGGTATGGTCGATAAGGTGAAAATAGGTAAGTTACGGATCATTTTGTGGCCGTGTGCACAATGATAGTGTGTGAAATGTGTGACTGCATGATTAATTAAATTGCTACTGTTGAGACCTGGTGAGCAATTGATTCGTAGTTTGGGGGCCACCAGATGTATTTTTCCATAGAAGTGTATTTTTATGCAGTGACATGTGTGAATGGTATTTGATGTTGAACAATTGTGTGCTTTGATTGTGATTATGAAATGTGATTGGAAATATTGATTGGTGAATCTTATGTGATTAAAGTGACTATATAGAAATGTGGTTAATACATGTTGTGGATATTCATTGATCATAATGAGCATGACAGTAAGGTAAGGCATATGCACATGACTTGTTAAGACATGATATGTGGTAGTGCATATGATGATGTGATATATATACAGCATATCATACATGACATGGTGTGCTGGAGATGGGGATGACTTGTGAGACTCGAGTAAAAAACCATACAACATATATACTTCTTGTGAGACTCAGGAATTGCACAGTATATATGGATCCATGAGACTTGGTTTGCGTGTAGGTATATTTTCGGTAAAGCACAATGCATATATTCTCGTGAGACTCGAGTATTGCATATATATGTGGATCTGTAAAACTCAGTTTGTGTGCTAATTTTGTGAGACTCGGAACGGATATCCGTGAGACTCGGATACTCTTTATTGATTATAACCCAGAGATTGTGCACAATCAGATTATGAGATATGGCCATTGGATGACAGTGGATGGTGGGTGCATATCATGAATGCATTCACATCATATATTGAGACATCATATACTGAAACATCATATTCACCACTGATTTATGCCATTAATTGAGGATGATAAAAGAATGTGATTATATTGATGGTATTTAATGATATTTGATATGAAACCATTGTTTGCCGATGCGCATGACTTATATTGCTGCTATGCATGCTATTTGTGTTTTGTGCATAACTTACTAGGTAATTGTACTCAGTGTTTATCCCTGATGAACGCAAGTAAGAGTAGTCAGCAGAAGCAGAGCAATCAGTAGACTTGCCTAGTTTTCCAGAGGTAGTTGAGCTATGCTTGTGACATATATCTTGAAGCTATTAAGCTATTGTATTTTATATATTTTATATTTTGTAACTATCATAGTAGAGCAGAGGCAGTAAATGTATAAATTATTTAGACAGGTTGTGTGAATTAAAAATGATAACTTTGATAAGTATGTAATTGTTATATGAAACCTCCATATGTTTTTTTTAGGGGTTGAGTTTCTGAGGATTTATACCAGGATTTATTAGTGTGAAATATAACATGTAGATTTTTTTGTGAAATGAAGTTTTGAAAAAAAAATTATAGAACAACGATCCGATATAATCCTTTACAGGTTGATTAGTAATTTCTAAAGTCGTAGTGGGAAGTCATTAGTCAGTCTGTGGGAGACATGTCCAGATGGGGGCATGACAATATGGCCTAGGATAATGGACTTATATTTTCCACCAATCATACAAGAACAATTTGGATTATCCTTTCCACATGGCTTATTCATCATGTTTTTTGCAACCATCTAGTATAGTTCCTGATGTTCATTCTCATATAGGATCTCTGTACATACATATTTATCGAACTCATTTGGCTTTTTCTAACTTGTAACCCGGTCTAACTATGACTAACATATGTGCATGCGACATCCCCCTCTTTTGAAGTTCACGTGCACATGTGTGACAACTTTTTCAAAGCCTCCTTATTATTCAATTGGTCTTTTAGGTCATACAATTTTTGTGATGGTTTGGGTTCCTACTTTTCTTCCCATTTTGGATTGCATGTCATTATAATGAATAGGTCGGGCTTACCATAACGTTGCACCAAAGCCATTGCATCAAAGTATCTTTTACGCATATCTCTAGATCCTCCACTGAATGATGTTGGTAATACATTACCTATATCGACTTTATTCCCCCTTGTTTCTCCTGCTCTGACACTATCAACTATCCCTTGATATAGTTCTAACCTTATGTGTGATTGTTGTGTTCTACAATAGTCAAGTCTTATTATTTCTAGTTTTATGTATATGTCTACTACAAATTGATGTAATAGACGGCCAGCCACTAAAAACACTGATTCATCAATTCTTTAATTTGCAACTTGTAACAATAATACACTTTGCATGATACATTTCCTATTCTAGCTCTTTTGACAACTTAGTTTGTAAAAAAATCATATTATCACTTCTATTTAACATGTGTGTGCATATATAGATAAGTGTGTTTGCATATATTAAAGACACTATATTTATACAAAAATAAATTACATTTATCCTCGCTGTCTATCACATCAGTGGCTTACGTAAATCCTTTTACAAAAGAACTTGTAATTTCTTCCATCACTCTATTCAATTCTTCTTCTACTCTTTGTATATGCTTTATAATATTTTGGGTCCGTCCATATTCTCCTCTAAGGTTAAGTAATGGATACTACAATGGGTCATAGCAACCAAAATAATGCTTAACTCTATACTTATGTCCTAAATGGGCTATGGGTAAGCATTGTTCAGTTTTAACCGAATCGAACTGGTTTGGTTCAATCGATTTGGTTCTTCGGATAATTCAGTTTGGTTCGGTTATTCAGTTCGATTATTTTGTATTAATAAATTAAAGAACCGATATAATCGAAATAATCAGCCCATTTATATATTTAGCCTAACCTAGTATTAATTAGCCCAACCCATATTTTTAAATCAAACCTAAATTAAAACAAGTGATTTGCATCACTAAATCAAACCAATAAACCCTTAAGTCTAAATCTTAAATGTAAAATCTAAATCCTTAAAGGCCTAAATCAACTCATAAAAGCTTCACCATCTGGATTCAAAATGCGACCATACGACTCTCTCTCCCGTCTCCTCCTGCTACCTCCCTCCTCAATGCCTCCCCACCTCATCACCTCCCTGTCTCGTGGCCTCATTGCCTCCCTGTCTCGTCGCCTCATCGCCTCCCTGTCTCGTCGCCTCCCCGCCTCGTATGCTCTAGATTTCTCAAGTTCTTTTCCTGCTTCACAGTCATTGTAAAACACAATGAGTTTCTAGGTAACCGCTTGAAACTCAATTTGATTTCACAAAAGTAGGTGTTATCTTAACTATGCATGTATAAATATAATGCTAATTATTAAATAGAAATATTGATTCAAGTTGGTTTGTGAACTTTGAACCCAACAATGAACTGACTTTTGGCTTTTATGACTGTGAACTGTGACTTGAATTGTAAAGTGTGATGTTTAATTATGTGAGTTGTGATGGTGATTTTGTGAATGTGAATGAGTGATTGTGGGTGAATGGTGAACTATGACATTGGCACTTTGGGAATTTGGAAAAAAATATAGTTCAAAATTCGTGTTAAAAAAATTGAAAAAAAAATCGGTTTCATAGAAATCGAACCCAACCGAATTGAAATATTTTAGTTTGATTCGGTTCAATTTTTATAAAGGTGAGGTGAGGTTCGATTTACAAAAATATTAAATTTGATTCTTTAGTCTTTCAAGTTCGGTTCAGTTCAGAACCGAACCGACTGTTTGCACACGCCTATAATAGGCTTGAACAATTATTTCTCTTTCCAATGGGGCACTTGGATTGTTTTCTTCCATCCAAATGGCTCCTACTTCATCTGCATATGGTGAATTAGGGTAATTTGCACTCATAGTCACCCAACTTATCACTAACTTTTAAAACCACCATCCAACTTCAATTTCTTTCTTAAAACTCATTCAACTTTAAATTCACTATCGTTAAACTCACTCATAACGGATTCCATCCATGGATCCATTATGTGATGATGTGTCAATCCACGTGGACTTACACATGGACTTCCACGTGGACCTGATTAAAAAAAAGTTCTCTCTTTCTCATCTTTTCTATATTCTCTCTAGACCCAATTAAAAAAAATTCTCTCTCTCTCTCTAAAAAAAATTCTCTCTCTCTCTCTCTCTCTCTTGGTTAAAAAAATTCTCTCTCTCTCTCTCTCTCTCTCGGTAAAAAAAATTCTCTCTCTCTCTCTCTCTAAAAAAAATTCTCTCTCTCTCTCTCTCTCTCTCGGAAAATTCTCTCTCTCTCTCTCTCTCTCGGTAAAATTTTTTTTTTACCGAGAGAGAGAGAGAGAGAATTTTTTTTACCGAGAGAGAGAGAGAGAGAATTTTTTTTAATTGGGTCTAAAGAGAATATAGAAAAGATGAGAAAGAGAGAGAATTTTTTTTTAATCAGATCCACGTGAAAGTCCAGGTGGAAGTCGACGTGGATTGACACATTATCACATAACGGATCCATGAATGGAATCCGTTATGAGTGAGTTTAACGAAAGTGAATTTAAAGTTGAATGAGTTTTAAGAAAGAAATTGAAGTTGGATGGTGGTTTTGAAAGTTAGTGATAAGTTGGGTGACTATGAATACAAATTACCCTGGTGAATTATATTGATCTGATTTAAGTTTAAATTAATATACATAATATCATTAACCAATCATTTATACATGTGCGCACCTGTATATATATATATCACATATGTTTTTTTAATAATAATTTAACTAATTAATATTTAAAAATTTATTTTTAATATACATATATCTATTTTATTTTAATATTTTATACAATTAATTTTACAATACTTATAATTAAATAAGAAATTAATTGATAATTAACTACGTAAAAGTTATTATATTTATATTATAATATTTATTATTAATTCAAATTATTTAGTGATTAGCATGAATATTTAAATTTTATCAATTAGTTAGTTGAGTTGATATAAAATTTTGTTATACTTATCTTATTAATCTAAATATTTTATATATAATAAAATTTTAAGTCGATAATACATCTAAATTATTGAGTTTATATAATTTAAATAAAACTTAAAATAACTCACATTCTTATTAAATTAAAATTCCTATATATATATATATATATATATATATATATATTAAATTATTGAATTTATGTAATTTAAATAAAATTTAAGATAACTCACACTCTTATTAAATTGGAACTCTTAAATATATATAATTTAAAAATATTATTCAATTTTTTTTAAATATTAATTTTAATCAATATATATATATATATTTTTATAATATTTTAGAATATAAAATTTCATGTTATTGTAAAAAAAATAAATATATTTTGAATTTGTTCCAAGTATAAATGACCAAAATGGGGGTAAATTGGTCATTTTTTCAATTCAATCAAATTTTCAAGTTCTTGCTGTAAACTTTTATAAAAAATTATGACTATATATTTCAGAGGTTCTATCTATTTAGCTCAAAGTTAATTGCTTGATTGATTAATATGATTCTACAAAAAAAATAGTTTTCTAAAATTTAACATGTAAATAAAGTTATTGTTCACGTTGAAATTAGCAAAAGGTTATGATTTGCTAAAAATGAGTTGAACTTGATGAACTTCGGAAGATAGTTTATTAAACAATAAGTTTCTTTAGTTAATCAAAGCAATACAAATAAAGTAACTTTCAAAAGTAAAAGGTAGAATTAGAAGAAATAAAAAACATCAATTTTATAGTAGTTCGGCAATACATCCTACATCCACTCTTTTCAAGCTTCCTCTTGAGATTTTCAATCCACTAAAGTCTATTTTTCCAGGCAAGAGCTAAGCCAGTTACAATCTCCAAGCTTTCCAAGTGCTTAGTGAACCTTTACAAGTTTGATGTACCTTAAACTTCTTTAAACTTACAAAGTGCTTGTACTCTCACTTAAACTAAACTCAAGTAGGTTTAGAAAATTGAAATAATCACTCTATTACACAGAATTATAATTGAACGCGCTATAAAGAAGAGAGAGAAGATCTGCCAATGAAGCACAAGTAAATTAAATGAAAGTTGTGAAAGTAAGACTCTTAAATTGCTCAAAGATGTGGCACTTTCATTAGTTGCAAAGTGGACTAAATGTTTGTTTATATAGGTGAGGTTAAATCCTTAACTTTTATGCTACTAAAAGTGACCAACAACCAGTTTCTAGCCATTGGAACATTGAAAAATATGCAATTCAGAATTAGTTAGGCTCAGTCTAAAATTAGCTTGCTAAAAATAACATCATGCAAAAGTAGTTTGCTAATTTTGAAAGTAGTTTGTTAATTTCAATAAGCTGTTTAAAAACTAGGTAGCTAGTTTTAAAATTGGTTAGCTAATTTTAGCATCTTTAAAACTAGTTTTCTAGTTTTAAAACTAAGTTCAAAAATAGTTTTGGATCACTTTTAAGTACTGAACATAAGATATCTCATTAGCATATCTAACTCTCAATTCTCTTACATTTGCCCTATGAGAGGAAAATTAACTTTTCTACTTCACTTTGTCTTCACATCAGGTTAGCTAGACTTTCTCTATTGATGCACTTGCCTTCTATTCCTGATAATTCTCTTTCTTTGATCTGAAATGCTTGAATAATCATTAATTCAATTACATTAAGTTCTGTTATCATCAAAATCAAGTCTTCTTCTTATGGGGTCAATAATCTCCCAGTTTTTATGGTGACAAAACTCAATATTTCTAAAAAAATATACAGTATTATCACTATTAACTAAACATGAATTAAATGAAATACCCCCCATATGTATGTGCAGATTTATCAAGCCCGCCTGAATCAAGTATCTTAAATACTTGTGATTTTTATCATTTTTGTATGAGGATCAGTATTCTTAATTTTTATCTATCAAACATGAATATTAATCATTAATACTATCATTCATCATGGAGTTACCATGGAATTTCACAAAACATACACTACAAGAAAAGTAAAAATATAGCTATTGATACGAACCTCGCCAACAATTGTGATGAAACCCGAAAACAAATATGGAAAAATTCCCAAGATCTTTCAAGTTTCGATGGAACCGCGACCCAACACCTAATAGAGATGCGAACCTTGGTATAATAAAGACACCACAATCAATGATGGAAGATTGATTGATAAGTCAAGTTTGAACGCCACAAGGAATTCCATTGATAAGTTCATTAAAAGTCTCTTTAAGAACTCGAGAAGAAAAACTCTCACAATTTTATTGAATTCAAAGTTAATTGTTACAAAAAGTTGTATGCAGACCTTATATATGGCTGCATATGACCTAAACAAAACTAGGGTTTCTAAGTAAAAACAAAAGCCTAAACTATCCTTAATGAAAAAGACATATCGTAAAAAACAAAACACAATTCACGACCGCGACTAAGCAACTCGTGAGCGCGATATTTCGATAGATTACAAAGAAACTCTGGAGCCTTCTTCGCGAGCGTGACCCATCCATTCGCGAGCGCGACAATGCGCAAGGAGAAATAGAAACTCTAGAGCCTTCCTCCCAAGCGCGACCTATCCCTTTGCAAGCGCGACTTGCTACTATTCACGTATGGCTGAATGGTTCTCTCCCGGAACCAATGTGATGAGCAAAACCAACCTTTGTCCACCCTCAAAAGTGAACATATTTTCCTCTTGTTGTAGAACTCTCCAGACTAAGGTGTTTAGATCTTCTTTGAATCTTTTAGCTTGAGCTCTTGTCACCGGACCAGCTGGAACTTGAATTGGATCTGAATTTTTACAGCCTTGATGTCCTCATTATTCCCCTCCTCTTGAAAAGGATTTGCCATCAAATCGTCATCACCTACATCAAAAGGACTCAAGTCAGTAACATTGAAAGTAGTACTAACATTGTACTCACTTGGCAAATCAAGTCTATAGGCATTGTCATTGATCCATTCGAGTACTTGAAATGGACCATCTCCTCGAGGCATCAACTTAGAACGTCTTTGTGCCGGGAACCTTTCTTTCCTCATATGTAACCACACCCAATCACCAGGCTCAAAAAACAGCTTGTGTCGTCCTTTATTGGCTTGGTGCATGTATTGCTCGGTTCTCCTTTCTATGTTAAGTCATACTCTCTCATGGAGTTGTTTCACAAATTTTGCCTTCTTCTTGCCATCTAAATTCACATGCTCAGAAATAGGTAAAGGTGATAAATCCAAAGGAGTTAGAGGATTAAAACCATAAACAATTTCAAATGGAGAAAATTTAGTAGTAGAATGAATACAACGATTATAAGCAAACTCCACATGTAGTAAATAATCCTCCTAAGTTTTAATGTTTTTACTAATGACAGCTGTGACACCCCTTGCCGGTTCCCGAGTTAACCGTCGGTTACCCGTTCCCCGGTTCGGTTAGCCACTGTGACTATCTCAGCTCACCTGTTTATGTAACCCAAAGCACGCATGCATATATCAATAATTGAATCAAGTTTAAAACTTTTTCCAACATTCAATAGAATCAATGCTGCAAGAAATTTCACTTTCATTCATATCAAATTCAGTACAAAACAATTTCACTTTTCAACCACAACCCATTGAAGTACATCCACTTCAATCGGAGACATGGGGCACACAACATAGCCCAATAATCAAAATGACAACATTTACAACATAGGACTCCCTAGTACATGCCAAAACAATTTCAACAAAAGAATTCTGCAAGCTACCCCGATTGATGCCGATGAACTTCTAGACAGTCGTGGAGATTCTCCCTCTAGCTATCTTCCTTCAGGTCCTGCGGGATAGTCAAACT
>CAOGCB010243584.1:0-17694 GCA_948266635.1 Cnidoscolus chayamansa | reverse complement strand
GAGACCATTCATGTTTTTACATAAAATCCATATTGTTTTTAAAGGAGCAGTATGTATTTTAGATGCATGCATCCTCTTACATACGAACACATTGTTCCTTTCGTAAGTAGATGATGTGAATCTATGTGCTATTTAATTATGTGTTTGTTAGATTAACAACGTACGTATTAATTAATGCAATCAAAAGGTATTATAATCTTGTTATTGTAGATTGAATTTGAAGAAAAGTCAGATACAATTAACTAAGAACCTGGGACTGAATGATTGTTGACAAGTATCAAGAGAGAGAGGAACCCCACAAAGATGAAAAAGTAGCTATTGCTATTGCTATTAGCTTTAGATTAGATAGATGGATTCAGTGTTCTCTTTTATTGTACCTCCATTATTGCATGCATCAACCCAACCACGCTTTCGTTTAACCACCACCCAATTTAAAACCAAAAGATAAAACCACACAGAAAAGCAAAGTGAAAAAAAATCGTAAAGTTAAGGGGAAAAAAAATGGAGGTAATGGGTCACAACCCAAACCCATTTTTCATTTTTCCTGCTTTTATTATTGTGGTATATATATATATATATATATATAAAAGAAAGATACTATATATTGGACGGCCATGATTGCTCTCTCTATATATATACATGTTGTCATGATAAATCAAGACAGTTGTGTAAATATATATAAATACATATAAAGAATATAAGAGATCATGTGTGTTTGTGCTTCCCCTCTTTTCAGGGCAGATATATTGCATCTTGAGTCTTGACTTGACGAGGGAGTTTTCTTTATGTTTTGTACCATTCAACTTAAAGTTGGCACTGGCAGCAGCGTGGTATTGTACATGTGATCTCCATCGATCCTTTTTAACTCTTCACAATATGAGAATCTCATTCATCACCCCCACAACCACAAAAACAAATGAAAACCAAACAAGCTTTGAGCATGTCAGCTGCCGCATCTTCTCTGTGTAAATTAAATAATGGAAAGAGACATATGGTAGGCTGTGTTGATGATAATGAATGAGGTTCCTCGCACCAAAACAATAAAGAAAGATTCTTACTTTCTTTTGTTTTATTATATTAGTTTTGTAATTTGCCGCTGCTGCTGCTCATGGGGGTCAGTCAGTTGAACTATCATTATTTCTTGTATTGGAAACATACCTTACTTGTACCCATGATTCTTAAAAAGAGAGGTTAACTTTGTATTTCTGCCAGAAAAATTTGACCGTTGGGTTTACATTGGAGGAGGGAGAGAGAGAGAGAGAAAGCATTCCTGGACATGTGGACCCAATTGATGAATGCAGGGTACTTGATTCTCTTTATCTTCACTGATATGGTATTGCATACATTTATTTATTCATCAATCTTTCTTGACTAATAATTGAAGCAAATAAATAAATGGGACATCCAAAGAAAGATGAGTAGGAAACATCAAAGTGGGTTGAATATGTGAGGTGTGAGTGATGGACTTCGGAAAAGATAAAATTCTTCCCAAAGGACACGTTTCTCAATGCACCTTCTCTGTGATTTCTTAGTGTTTGCTATGCACCAAACACATATCTCATTTCTGAGCTTGCCTTTATGTTTCCATGTGCATATCCATGCTTTGTCCCACACATATCGACATGTCCTTTCGCATTCATTTTCCCATACGTTTTTGCTTCCCTTTGAAAACTACTGCTTTATTACCCATAATCCTTTATTACTCCTGCTTGTCGGTTGATCTAATTTCACATTAATTACCTATTTTCTTCTTTTCTCCCCTTAGGCTGAAATTTAGGGCATTGATTACTTTTCTCATATTTATCAAGTTTCCTGTGGGAACACACGTGACCATATATCATGGGCTATATGCATATGTATATCAACTGATTCCTTTGGCTACGACGGGCTTAACATTTAATAGGCAATTCTATTCTCATGATCATATTGCGTATTTTTTGGTAATATGATATCAATATGCAGCAGGCTGTGTCTCCATCTGCATTGCTAATTTTTACCCATTTCTTGTTGCGTGCTGACCATTGTTTAACAATACACTTTTTCCTCTCATAACTTCATCAGTGAAAGCTTTTTTCTGACCCAGAAGCTTTGCTCTATCAAACTCAAAAAAGCTTAATTTGGGCTGGGCTCCTTACAGATCATATTCAAGAAGGTAATAGGCCTTCTCCGAATTCTATGAATGAATAAATCCGAATCTCTTTGCAACCCATTTGTGAAGCTTGCAGAAAAAAGAGGGGGCAATATATATGGAAAATAGCACAATAACAAGCCAGTGTAACGGAACAAGCAAGAATGAAGCTACTTTGCTGATTATTGACTTCGGAATTTTCTTTTTACTCATTCCAACCAAATGAAGATTTCATCGTTTCAACTTTGAATTTCTACCACGGCTTGAAATCCACTTCTTTTATTACCCGTAGCCGTAGCCTGTAGTGGCCAACTCCAACTAGGGTTTGCGTGGAGAGGTCGATATGAATTGGATGGACCTCTCCATAGCAAGTAAAATTACAGTACTGCGACTTCATTAAAATTGAAGGCCTGCTTTCTCTGACCCATGACCCGAGATCTTAATCCATTTTCGTTTTGTTGGGTTATGTCAAATAACAACGGGCACGCCCATGATATCGCGCTTCTCGGCCTCTGCTGTTAATGTAATGGGAATATCTCATCTTCTGTTAAGGAATTCTCCCTCGCTTTAATTTGTTCGTACCAACAATGTTAGCGTCCACTGCTCTGTTTATCGCCAGCGCCGCTAGTCATTTCTCCGTTGACTTCCACGTACTGGGTCCTTTTAAACATGGAATCTCTCCAAGACACGGAAGGCAAAACTGACTGGTTGTGGCTCAATGAGCATCTGTTACAACCCATAAATGGTTTGGCCAAATACCCAGAGCCAAAATGTTGAAATCAAAACCGAGTTTCGCTCTCCGAAAAGAGTCTGACGATAGCTTTGTCTCGGTATGATGTTTCAATTGCTTCTGGTTTGACTCAGTTTGTGGGAACTCGTTTTTCCTTTCTACTTGTGTTTCTGCTTTTTGTTTTTTTTTTTTGGGTAAATTTGATTAAAATATGCTCTGTTTATCTGCTTGGAAAACTTAACAGTGCGAGAAAGTTGTGAATTTGAATTCGAGTCATAAATTCTACTGTAGTTTCATTATCATTCTCGTTGGTTGAATCCCGCTGTGCATTAATTCAGTTCGGAGTTCTTGTTTTTCAGGCTTTTCTATTTGAGGGCTAAGGGCTACCAATAATGGCCATTAAATGCCACTTAGAGAGCTTTCAGATTGTGATGCGTTAGAATTTTATTCCTTACCCTGATTCTTGCTTCCTTGCTCTACCTGCTCTTCGTGATGGAAAATCACAAGATTGAGTTTCTCTTATTCACCCTTCTTGATATACCAGAGTTTACCGGAACTTGTTGCCTCTCTTTTATTCTATATACCTGAATTAAAGTTGACAGAACTTGCCAAGCTGGTGCTATCTAGGATTATCGTAAATCGCTGTATTTGTTCACATATGCAACTCCTAATGCCTTGAAGTATGTCTTTTCTGACCTTATTTATTTCTTTGCAGAATGTAGAAGATACTGATGAAATATCTGATGACTTATTTAATAAATATGGGAAGGTGGTATTTTTAGGAGTAATGACCAGAAGCCTTCTAGTGCAGAGGTTGATGATGATGCTGACAGCTTGTCATGTAAGCTCATCTCACACGTATTCAAAGAAAGATGACTGCTTATCTTTTGGATGTGCATATCGTTTATTTGTCTACCACATTGTGCTAGGAATATTTATTGGATTTTAATAGATAGCTTCTGTGATATAGATGATGAATATTGATAATCATGATTTCATGTGGTTGCTACGGTTATGTAAACATTTCTGGTAACCTGATATTTCGTAATTTTTCACAACCCTCTTTTTTTCTTATAGAGGAAACTTTGAATTAAGAAAAAGGACTAAATAGAAGTGCATAGAAATGTAGTCTAGCAAAAGTACGTGCTGGAATGTCTGTTAGTATGTTTTGTTGTTAAAAGATCTAGTATCTTTCCTAATTTCACAAATGAGGTGAAAAAGGTTTAATTATATTTGTTCGATTTACAGTCGAGAAGAAAGTCTTCATCTTCTTGTAAGTTAGACCAGATTGGTGTATTTGAGCCCATATGTGCAGGGGCGGACCCAGGGGGGGCCTGCCTGGGCCCGTGCCCCCCCGGGCAACCCAAAAACAGCTTATTTTAATTTTTTTTTTTTTTTTTTTTTTTTTTTTTTTTTTTTTTTAATTCAATTTAAAACTACATCCATTTTATCTTTAATTTTTTTAATTTTAAATTAAAATGGCATCGTTTTGATCTTTAAAATTTTTTAAACCAAAACAACATCATTTTAGGATTTATTTTTTAATTTTTAAAACAAAATGACGTCGTTTTAGGATTTTTTTTAATTTTTTTAACCAAAACGATATCGTTTTAGTCTTTATTTTTAATTTTTTTTAATCAAAACAACGTCGTTTTGAGCTTTATTTTTTAATTTTTTAAATCAAAACGGCGTCGTTTTAGCATTTAAAATTTTAAACCAAAACGACGTCGTTTTAGTTCATTAAAAAAAACAGAGAATGTGTGAAGTCGTCAATATAGTAAATAAATCAAAAAATTTTATATTCCATTACAGTATAGTGGTGCCCCACCAAAATTATATTCCTGCATACGCCACTGCATATGTGGTATCTTTCAGTTGAAGGTCAAGCTTGGTTTCTCTGTTATATTTAATCGTTTGCATTTGTTCATGTGCCTTACACACGTTCAATAGAGTCTTCCCTTTGCATATTGAGAAGAGTATGCCTTAAATGTGCATACACCCAGCAATAGAAATTTTAATCCTTCAGTTATTATAAAAGCGATGCACCTTGATTATATCCTGGTCTTGCCCCTGTTTTAGTTGCTGTGGCAATGGCCAAGGTTGAATAGAGTCCTCTTTGTTAAGCCTCTGGTGTATTGGACTCGGTTTTTTATCATTGCAACAGCATTTTCACGCCCTCAGATTGACACTATTGCGTACGAATCTTAGTTCTGGTTACTTGTAGATACCTTACTTGCATGTTAAAAACACGAACCATTGGATGAACTGATATTGTCACTCTATAGATAAAAAATAAGAGATCTTGCTGAGAAGAATTATGGGAAAATCCCATCAGGCGACACAAAACCTAACTCATGGACGCTGTCGGATTTTGGTAAGTGCATTTCAATGATGACACAGCACCTGTTGTATAGCATGAAATTTACTCAACAGGAGAAATTGATTTTGGAAGTTGGGTTTGATCTTGCCTGAAGCATTGTTCAATGGTTGTTAATTCGTGTAGTTATAATTGATTTGGCTTTGAATTTCAGGTGATGTTGTTATCAACATATTTCTTCCTCAGCAGAGAGCTTTCTAGAACTTGGAAGAATTCTATGGGAATGCAACACTCATAGAACTCCCTTTGGAGAACCAACCTCCGTTTCGCAGTTAAAAAGGATTTTTCTCGAGGGCATAAAAGGCTTGCATTGATGGCCACATGACACCGGAGCTGCATTCCTCCTAGGCAATTTCAACTCTGCTGGTTTCGCATTTGCTTGATATGTAGTAAGAGAGGCCTGCATCGTTGACAATTATTTTCTTGCTGAAGATGAGCATTAGTTAATGTATAGGAACAGCACTGGGTTGGCTTCTATTGTTTGCTCCAATCAGTTGGCAGATCATGTGTATCAGCCACACACCCTTGTAATATGAAAGCTTGAATATGCTGTTGTGTATAAATCTTCTTGCACTCCATATGAAGATGTTCCTCTGGCTAGTGGGTCTTTCCTTTGTTAATCATGAAATAGTTGAATGAGCATCAAATGTTTTCATAGATTTAAAAGGTCATTAACAAAAAGATGAAAAAGTCAGAACAGGAACATGATACTCTTCAGAAGCCTGCCGCTACAACTGAAATATGAATGAAATAGAAAAGCGAATGCCAGTGATCAATGAGTAGGCACTGCTAATTATACAGGCATTCCAAGTCCACTAAACTAGTACACAACTTCACCTGTTAATATTAGAACCTGCCATGCGTTGAGCATACATGATTTGCGGGCCTCAAACCAGCTAAAGAAATTCTCAAGTGTACAGTAGCAGTGCTGAGAACTGAAAAATTAGATGTAGGAAGAACTTCCAATTCGACTCCACGGCTTTATGAGAAGCAACGGGACCACTAGTTTTATTCTTAATCTATAGTAACTGAATTTTTCTTCTCATACAGAACCTGGAGAATCATAGTAATCTTGCCTCGACTCTGCACCAGAGGCCATGGATAATACCCAGAATTTAATTGGCAGGTAGACTTGAGGTTTCAAATACACGTCTTTTTTGTTATTTGTTCAGTTCTACAATACAGTGTACTCTGCTCAAAGAACACACTATAAGAGACAATGAATGAACATAATAAAGTAAGTTTCAGTAGAAACGCAAATATACAATCTCACAGCCTTTGAGAATCGAGGAATCAACACAATCAAAGTATTATCGACTCCAGCATGCAAGCACAAAGCTGCGTAACAACACAACTGACAGTAAACCATGGAGATCAATTCTGTCAAACCTAGTCAGAAACTCATCACAGATTACTGTCATTTTGAAAACATAGAAATTGATTCCTGCACACACAAGTACAAAGAAATCATTTACCAGCAAATAACGGTAGAGAAATGCATCGGTCATGTGTATGCATATCTACATCTGCATGCGAGAATGATGAAGCGGGAGATAGGGACTGCAGAAGGATCTATTAGGAGATGAAATAATGATGAGATTAATAAAATGGATGTTGGATGAAAAGGGCATCCTATTACAGTCAACTCTGGGGAGCATTAGTTAAGGCTACCAGTAGCCCCATAGGTCCAACCCAAAAGTCGCATCAGTACGCCTACTCCAATTGTTCATTAAAGAGATCTTTAAGCTAGATAAAATGGGACATATAATAGAAAATAAAATAAAACTCCATCACAAAGAGAGGAAAAAACCTCAAGTTGTTGAACACCTTTATCTGCCCACAACCAGATCACCCACAGATATAACCCTTGGTGAACATTTTGTTTCCTTCATATTATCCATTCATGTAACAAGAATATATGAAGAACCCCCATGTGAAAATAAATAAATAAATAAAGTTGAGATTTAAGCTTATAAAATTATAGCATATCATATTACCGTACTTACCATGTAGATCATAATGTGCTTAGATAAAATTATAGCATATCATATTACTGTACTTACCATGTAGATCATAATGTACTTCTAAGCATGCAAAACGCGCACACACATATATAACATCCACTTAGATTTATTCATTTGTTTTGCCCTATGTGTGAAGTCTACAAGGCACAACTGTATCATTGTTAAATCCACTGAACTGCGAATTCCTGTTTCTCGTAGTTAAGTCACTGAACATACTCTAGAAGCTACCAAGCAATTGTTTTTCAGGAGCATGCTAAATGCAAATACATGTATGTGCGTGCACATGCAGTCATGTATATGTGTGAGGCCTCAAGCATAAGAGACTTGTGACATAAAAGATATGTATGGATATGATCATTGAAGAGGTAAGTTACAGGTACAGTTGGTTGAATGCTGACTTCCTTGTCCAGGTTCGGTCAGATTTAGCTCCATGCCATGAGTTGCTGTCCACCCAGGCTCATATGCTTCAAGAAAACCAATCTTTGCCTTGTTAGGCAAATCATGGGGATGAACAAACGGTACTCCAGCAGGCCACCCAATCTCCATTCTGATATTGGCACATGGGCTATCCAAGCCATGAATGTGATTCTCACACTCCTTTAGGTTGCAGAACCTTAGCTTGATGCCTTTCTTATCTGCAATATCCTGAACTCTTTCCTTCAGAACCCTTTGGGCCTCAAGCCTTAGCCTCTTAGAGGGTGGCAAGGGTTTGGATCTTGAATTATTTTTCCTCCTCCTCATCATCGGCTTCATAGATCCTGTACCAGCATGTCATCGATCCAAGGACCTGCTGTTAAAAACTTCTTGCTAAGGACTACTTGCACAGAAAGAGAAAAGCGAAAAACTCAAAAAGAAGATGGTCCAAAAGATATAAATTGCCAATAGAAGTTTCTGGGATTAGACATAGAAAGAGAAAGATATAAGGCTTTTGGATTTATCACACGAGAGAAGAAAATCTTTCTATGATTTAATATACTTAAAAAGACCATTGGAACAAGGATAAGCAAATGGCACAATTAAGACCTAAAAGACTGACAATAGTTAGGTGAATCATCGTGAATCCCATTGTACCATTGGAGAAAATAATAGGATAATAACCTATTATATTCACTTTATGTTAATGAATATAGACACATATTAGATTAGAAAAAAAGGCTCGCATTGAAATGGTATTTGAAAAACTTTTCAAATGAAGAGAGATAAGGAAGGTCAAATTCACAAACAGAACCAACTAACGAAACATAATAGAGTGAAGCAACATGCATTTATTTTACTGCTGCATGAAATATGATGATATATGCCATTTAAAGGGAATTGTTCGTGCAATTGATTAAGATAATTCTGATCACAGGTTGCATTTGAAAAATAAATAAATAAATTAAACAATAAAAACAAGAATGTTTTGGGAGTAATGCTTACCATCTTGAGATGTTGAGAAATTAAAATTTTGGAAACTATTCCTGTTAAAGAGCTGATCAGTGGGGTGAGGTCTCTGCATGAAGTCATCCACTGGTACTGGTAGTTGGAACTGAGCTTCAACACCGTGACCAGCTGCTCTCATCTCCGAACAACTGAGACTGGTCATAGACTTTGGCATAAGTTTAAAAGCCAAAGAACAGCGGCCATACATGTTCCCCTGCATGTCATTAATCTCTGTTTTGTGAAGCGCAGGGTTGATATAGCCTGCAGTTGCCTGGTACAGGGCAAGTCCAGGGTAAACAATGGCTTCTTGAGGACCAAGATCTCCATCCACCAGAACCCAGCGACCATGGAAATCTCTAATATGTAAACCAGCCTTATCTGATTTAACAAGAGATATCAGGCTTTTATCAATTTGGTGCTCATGTTCAGGATACATAACCATCTGACCATCCTCTTGAGCAGTTAAATTATGGTGCTGTGCTCCCTGAAATGATGTTCTAGCATAACAGCAAACGGACAATACGGAAGAGGATATCTCACGACTTCTCAAGGGAACATTATCAAGTATTTCCGTGAAAGGAGAGCTACGCAAGTTTAAATAAAAACTGATGGCATCCAGTATATCTCTAGCTGCCTTTCCAAGCAGGGAAAATATGTCAGGCAATCCTCCTGGAGGAAATTCCATTGAATTATTCGGCTCTGTAGGAGTCAGGCCTGGTCTATAATCATAGGCTTCATGCCACATCTGGGGGTCAGCATAATAACCAGATGTCTTGCACCATTCGCGAGAATCATTGGTATGAATCATATCCGCAGGGGGATATGATGGTCTTTGATGAAAGTATAGGCTAGCAGACTCCAAACCTGATCTCAAAAGGGCACCATCGACACCCGAGAACTGAATGATTGCAGCAGAATATTGAGCAAGAGACTGCGACAAAGTGGAGACTGAGAGTTTGTAAGAATCAGAAGGAAGGCCTTCAGAGGGAATAAGATCACTGAGCTTCACACGACCCAAAGATGCCACTGGCAGACCATTGCCTGCCATGAAATTGTTAAGTTACCTGTGCTAAAGCTTGAACGGAAAGCCAGATGCCCACTGGAAATGGAAACAGAAAGCGGCATCATAAAAAACAACCATAATAAATTGTCTTAAATCTTAAAAATTCGGAAAATTAATCAATTGAAGAACCAATGTCCAATGCAAAATTAGATAAGAAAATAAATATTTTCTCGCATCTAATTTGATGACGATTCTTGAAAGAGAAACAAAAAGAAAAAAAAGATTGACCTTTGAGGAGTAGATATAATAATGTGGAGAATCGAAGGATGAAACCCGGATTAGGGTTTGACAAGAGACTGGGTTGCAGAAACTTTGGGTCCTTCAATTTTTTTTGAACTATAAATTTGGTCGAATAGCGGTTTTTATTTTAATTAAACTATTGAGTGGTTTTCTAATATTTAAAAATTTGAATTTATTTTTGACAAATACGTAAATCCTACTTTATAAATAAAATATGAGAACTTTAGATTTTCTTTCAGTATTTTTATAGCTTATCTTTTGTCCTAATTATAACTAAATCCTTCTAATATGGAAACTCAATCATTTCATTTTTAGTCTAATTTATTAATAAATTAATTTTCATTAAATATTTAAATCTATTTTATTAATTAAACTAATTTCATGAAAATTTATGAGATATAAAAACGAAATAAAATTTTCATTTTCTAATTAAAAATATAAATTTAAACCTTGAGTCTTCGATTCAAGTTTTTAATATAAAGCATTTTTAAATTTTATTTTATTTTTTTAATAAATTTATTCTATATGAATTCAGATTAATCGAGTTAAAAAATTTAAATATTAAATAATTTAAATAAAACATTAATTAAAATAATTAATAAATTACATATTTAATTATTATTTTATTACAGCTAAATTGAATTACCAGAAGATAAATTATATTTCCTAATACTCTTTTACACCAAAACTTTCCACCCCAACCCACAGTCCAACAAACTCAAAAGCTCCAATAACCGACCACCGTCACCCTTCGCTAGTTCGCACAACCAAAAGCCCCTACCTAATTGTGTTCACAACTCAATGCTCCCATCCACCCACCTGCTTTCTTTTGCTCACAGCCCTTTACCCAGCAATCTTTATCTTTCTCTTGTTCACAACTCAGAGCCCCTATCCATTCACAAGACGCCACCCACCTTCAACTCTTTTAACAATGTTTTTTATGCAGCACCCATCCCCAACGGGCATGATCGTGGACTCCCTCTACAGAGGTCTGGCTGAGAAGCAATCCAGCGTTGAAATGCAAGGCAACCGTTAAGTGCACTCAAAGTCACAGAGGTGAAAATTGCTGTTGTAATCAAAACACTTGACTCTGTTTAAACTCAGCAACTCTTAAGCTGTCTTTGGTGTGTAATAGTCTCCATGTGAAGACAGGGCGGGGAGAGAGCAAGGTATGAGAGATAAAGATGGAGACGGAGAGGTGAAGATGAAGAACTAACATCTGATGATAAGAATAGTAATATTTTCTTTTTTAAATGTCCCCAACAATTAATTTAAACAGTGATTTATTCTGTTACAAGGTTACATGATAAAACCAAATTACGACAGCAAACGACTTGCGCTTGTATTCTCAATACAATTGATAAGCAAAAGATTACAGTATCATTTTAGTTCATCTCCCATTCTCAAGTGAAGGAATTACTTCACTAATAATATTATGCTTCTCTCATAGGGCGCGCAAAACAGACAACCATCTCAAACGACTTGTCGTTTACTTTCCTTGTCAAGCTTCCGTAGGTCATTCATTCGCTTCATCCTTAAATTTACTTTCGGCCTATATTAATGAATATGGCTAGTTTTTAAAAACATATCTAGATAATGTCATTATTAACAAATCCACAACATTTCAAAAAAAATAACTAAAATATACTCAAATTTTGATTCTATTGTTCTTTTTTAACTCCATTCATTTAGCTCGTATAATTTCAGAAAATCTCGAAACATACCTGTACATAAGAAATGTTTTCATTTATCTTTTAAATAAATTAATACAAGTATCAATAAGGATACAATTAAAAATCTAAGTAAAAATTTATTTAAAATATGATTGACAAAATATGAAAAACAAATTAATGAAAGGACTAAAGCAATCAAAACTTTACTTAAAACGGGCATTAAAATAGAAAAATTGATATGTTTATAATGAAAATATTGCACAACATTTTTATAATTACATCATGCATTACTATAACATAATTATAAGAATTTATCCAATCAAAGTATATTTGAGGGAAATTTTGGTGTTGAATTAATCACAATCTAGAGATAAAATCATTGACTTTTTTTTTAAGTGACGTGAATTCACTAATGAGTAATTTACTTCAAAAATATAAAATACACCGGATTGCTGATAATCGATTTAACCGCCAAAAAATTGATGAAATAGCTGAATTTTACTCCGATGAGTTGTCTGCGGAGGAAACTTAATAGGCCTTCGGTTTGGCACACACCCAATAGCTTGTTAATCACACGATACCGCGAGTCTTTCTAAAAGTAACACCCCCAACTCTCTCTCTCTCTCTCTCTCTCTCAGCTAAAAGCAAAGACCAAGGAATCTCTCTCTCTCTCTCTCAGCTAAAAGCAAAGATCAAGGAACAATAGCTTGTTAATCACACGATACCGCGAGTCTTTCTAAAAGCAACACCCCCCTCCCCCCACCACAACTCTCTCTCTCTCAGCTAAAAGCAAAGATCAAGGAACAATAGCTTGTTAATCACACGATGCCGCGAGTCTTTCTAAAAGAAAATGGTAAATCAAGACCGCTGTTTCTTGCGAATAGTCAAGTAACCTCCTTCGCTTTTCAAGTTCATTTTTCCACGTTCTTACTCTCTCCTCAGATGTGTACAGGTAAAAACACCTACTTACAGTGATTATTAAAGTTTCTCCACTGTTTAAGAAAAATGGACAAAAGAGATATTCTACATAAAATTCAACAGGAAGTAACTAAACTGTATTAAATAGTTCTCCATAAATACTCGGAACTAGCACGCACAACATGGACTCCATGAAGCAAAACAGACAACCCTAACAAACAGTATCAACCTCTATTACAGTATTGCCTCACAGGCAATATTAAATACTTTTCCATACTGAGATCTTAACTTTGAAGCAAGAAAGGGGAAGAGAGGAGGTGGGGGATGAGGGGTGAGAGATTGTAGCAAATAATACCTATGGCTTACGAACTGGTGAGCTGCTGCTGCTGCTGTTGCTGGTGCTTCTTCCCCTCAAAGGCCTGTACAATAAGCATCTCAACTTTAGAAGAAGAATTGAGATCAAGACATAATACCATCAAAATTATGCCATTGCAATTGACCATAAAGTCCACCAGAATTTTAACTGTATGTACTTGAAAAGAATTTGTGGAAATTAGGCGGGAAGAGGAAAATTGTACAGGCATATACCAGCAAAAACTCTTCGCTTCACCCTCCCCGCCCCAAAAAAAAAAAAATCCCATCATGTTTTGTTCTCTAGCTAAGAGCCTTTCACTCAGCAGCATGCCCTTCATGTTTCACGTCATTTCAAACATTCACTTCGCCTACGACATCACCAATCCAACTCTTTCCTACAAGTGTCTGCCCCAAGCCTCTTGCTTCTTTTCATAGCGAAAAGGAGTGGATAAAAAAAAGGAAAGAAGAAGCATGTGCACGTTTTCTAGACATTAGGAAACTTGAGAAAATATTGTTCAAACAAATTTGAATAATCCAATAAAATGTATTTGACCTCATGCAAAACATAATTTTTAACACCTCAAACAAATGACAGGATCTCACATAAGCCAGCAAGATAGTGTGTGCACCAACATGATCATAGATAATTTTTTTTGAAAAAAAAATCACCTTCTAGGACTACGGCTCTTCGATATCCTGCGGGCAACCTGCACATAATTATAGAGAAGACCCTTTCTTAGCATGATAAGAATAAACCTTGTGACTGGGTCAGCATGATAATAATAAACTGCGTGACTAGGTTAAGGCACAAATGACAAACCTTGCGAGGACTAGGAGACCTGGAATAGGATGATGACCTCCCACGTCTTGCAGCAGGAGCTCGGCCTCTGCCGCACAACATGACCAAAAAAATTGTTAGACAAGATGCCAAAGATTAGCAACACCAGAAAATGCAAACATGGAATGCTGGTTTTGGTATGAAAAATAATACAAGACAATATACAAGTTAACTTTGAAAAACAGAAGGTTTATTTACAACAAGAAAAAAGGAGTTGCTCTGTGAGATGACAAGATATACAAACCTAGTAAAAATATATATAAGATAAACACAGTCACCCCACAGCTAGAACTGACCTAGAGTGATTGGTTGTTAAGAGTTTACATACAAGTTCCCCAACATTTTTTTTTTCCTTTCTACTTTTGCTAACCAACAGCTTTCCCCTTTGCTTGTGTTCTCAACAATTCAAAATCTGTTTCCATAAAATTTAATCTTCATCTGAATTAAAAACCAAAATTCAAAATTCTCCCTCTTAAATTCTTAATCTAGTCCAGTTACCCCATTAATCAAATATTCCTCATCCACACCCACTAAATTGATTCTGTCAAACATAATACAGTTCAAAAAAATAATATAGTTTACCTCCTTGGAGAAAGTGATTTTGAACGTGAGCGAGCAGGCCTACGAATTGGAGAGCGGCTACGCCGACGAAGTGGGGACCTTCTTGGAGGACTACGGGCTCGTCTAGGAGGTGTGCTGAGATGAAGGGAAAAGAATTCATCAAGAAGTTATCGTATACCAAATTAGGCTCCTTCCAAATCTAAAATAGGAATAGCTTGTATTTTTCTCTGCCCATTCCTCAGATATTACACTTTACCAATCACTATATTGCGAATGTTTAATGATAACTCAAACATACTTTGAACAAAGACCTGCTCAGATGGCAGGCTGGGCCAGGTTCAGACCAGGCCAAATCAGGCAGGGCCTTTTAACCTAAGCCTGGCCCCAGCCCAATATTCAAGCTAATATCATTGACCAAGCTTTGGCCCATGGATTCATAGGCATAAGCCTCTCCACTTGATGCTGAATCTCATTCACAAGGGAATATCTTCACAGGTGAGATAAAAGATAAATATTAATATTTTATTGATCAGGCAAGACAGATTCAGCTGTTTTCTCAATAAGCATAAATTGCAATCATTGATCAGCACAGGCATTTTCATCTTTAGAACATCATAGTTTGATTAGCAATAGTGATTACCGTCGCCTTGGAGGAGGAGGAGAACGTCTGCGGACAGGACTACCACGAATCCTTCTGGGTGAACCCCTGCAAAGATAATTGGTCAACAACCTCGCAAAGTACCCACAACATTGAGCAAGAAATTGTATAGCAGTCAGCCAACCTTGCAGGGGATCTATAACGCCTTGGTGGAGATGGAGAACGACCTCTAGCTGGGGAAGCTGGTCTGCGTCTTAGTGGTGTATCCCCACGGCGATAAGGTGAATCCACTCGTCGACGTGGAGGAGAATCTGCACGTCTACGTGGAGGAGAATCTGGAAGACGTCTAGGGGATCCGCCTCTTCGACCAACTGGAGATCTTCTTCGGGGTGAGGCTAGAGGTTTACGATGGGGAGAAGCTGACATCATCTAGACACAATAAGTACTAGCAAACGGAAGAATAAACAAAAAGTTCTGTAACATTACACTAATCAAACATACATTCTCTTTGCCTTTTTGGTCCATCCTTCTCAACTTCTACACTTGCATTGTCAGTTTTGGGAGCATCTCGCTTTGGAGGAGCAGCAATTGGCTTTGGAGGTGGTGAAACCTTCTGTCGTGGAGGTAATGTGAACCTTGCTCGAACAACATTGCCATCAATCTGGGCCTGTGTCAAAGCAATTACATCATGTAAGCATACTAAGATTGTGTTGTCCCAACCACATTTAATCCCACATCTTTGTAACAATTACCCCATCCATGTATATTAGAGCCTTCTCAGCATCAGCCCTTGTCTTGAATTCAACATATCCATAACCCTTTGGAAGATTAACCTATTAAGGTGAAACATGTTAGTGCACCACGAAGGCAAAACAAGAAATGCTTCAACGACCCCAACAGTATGAAACAACTTGTAGGAACTTACAGTACGGTCCATTGCCAGCTCCACATGTACAACTTCACCAAAGTTGCCTGAGTAGCACAGACAACAAAGAAGCCAAGATAAAACATCAATAAGTAAAACAGGTTAATAGAGGAAGAAAGGACTGACTCAAGCAGAATATCAGTTAATCCAATTTTCAGAACAAAAGAAGTGTTAGTAAGGACAGATTACTGTCTTCTAGTAAAACCTACTTTGCAGTAAAGAATAATCATTCATTAGTAGACAAGTCCAATTGGT
Organism: Cnidoscolus chayamansa; assembly: GCA_948266635.1. Classification (NCBI taxonomy): domain Eukaryota; kingdom Viridiplantae; phylum Streptophyta; class Magnoliopsida; order Malpighiales; family Euphorbiaceae; genus Cnidoscolus; species Cnidoscolus chayamansa. The sequence goes on along the minus strand of CAOGCB010243584.1, from coordinate 1,588 downwards.
CAGCAAATGAAAAACTGCACTGTCCTCAACTTCACACATACTAAACAGTAAACACTAACAGCTTGCTGAAAGCCATTAAGCAGCTATTTTACTGCTCAGAGTTAGACACTCAATGCAATTAGAAACTTGGATGAAAGCTTAAGATGCAAGCCTTATTTTCTTATTTGGTTGGGAGCTACACTATTCACAGGAAACTCAAACATAACATATTTATACTCAATTAAAAAAATTAAACGTCTGTCATTACAAAGCTAATATAACTGTATAATGGAGATCTTACTAGAAAAAAACGCTGATTTAAATCGACCCACTTATGAAGCAGAGAGTCTTGAAGAGGGCAAAAGTAACGGTACACAATAAGAAAGGAAGGTGCAGAACTTACTGAATATCTCTTTCAAATGGCCCTCATGCACATTCCTGCTGAGAGAGTCAACATGAAGAACAAGCGACTCGCGAATGGGAGAAGCCTTCCTGAAATCAGTGAAACATAGGTAGGAACAACAAATTGAAGAAAAATTTTCAACCACTTCCCAAATTCCTACAAATCAAACATGAATTTTACCTTGGCGGAGAAGCTTTTTTAGATTGCGGTGGAGGAGAACGACCTCGCTTAGGCACTTCAGCAGGACTGAAGAAATGAGGGGGAGCATTTTTTTTAAATAAAAATTTCAACATTAAAATAATTATGGACAGAAAGATGTCAAAAAAATGCAAGCTTAAGCATGCAAAAAAGGTTTAAAAAAATAGCTTAGGAATATTCCAATCTCTCTATACTTAAGTCCTGACATCACTTCTCAATGCAACAAACATCTACAAAAATAAATAAGCAGACTCGATTATTGATTTAATTCCAAATTACTGCTAAAACTTATGTTCTAATATGATAAAAAGCTCAACCAACTAAACTCCAAAGGTAATATTAAGAATGAAGAACCTAGCCTTTTAAATCCTGTATGTCCAAGAGTTCATGACCTAATCTCTTCCATTTTCCTACATTTCATTTATTTTGTCATCAACTACAAAAATGCCATTATATCTGCAATCGAACATCTACTTCCCAGCAACCAAACAAACTGTCAAATTCTAAAATGTAAACAACGAAAACGGAACAAAAAAGCCATTACCTCTTTCTCTGAGCAGGAGGACTGCGGCTACCAGAACTGAGGCTACGAGAAGGAGAGGAGGATGACGAGAGGGATCTGGAACGAGATCTGGAGGACAAAGACCGGGAGCGTGAGCTAGAGCGAGAATCTGAACCAGAGTAAGAACGTGACCGTGACTTGGAACGGGACCGAGAAGACGAGCCCGAGCCAGAACCAGAAGGCAGCGAGGCACGGCCTCGCTTTGGCTTCGCCATGGATGCAAAAGCAGCAACGATGGAGAAGAAACCCTAGGTAAACGCCCGGGAAGGTGAAAACTGTGCGAAAGATGCAAGGACCGCGTGGATTTTATCTGTCCAGTGCTTTACTGCTCGACAGCGAAGAAAACTGATGGGCCGAGTGAACATGGGAAATTATGAACCGGCTCCGAACCGGGTTTTTTTCCCGTGTATCCGATTTTGTTATACCATTATCTCTACAGACGTGTT
>CAOGCB010243089.1:0-10628 GCA_948266635.1 Cnidoscolus chayamansa | reverse complement strand
GTCTATACCACTCACCCACACAACCCCCCCCACTATAGAGACTCTCAGACACTCGAGAGGTTCAAGTGACTCCTATAATAGACACTAGCTAATCGAGTGCCCCACACCCCGTGCTGATATCATATATATATATATATATATATATATATATATATATATATATATTGATAGGAATGAAGTGTGTTGTCTTCGTTAGTCTATCTATGATGACCCATATGGAATCATGTTTGTTGGAGGCTTTAGGAAGACCTACAACAAAGTCAAGTGATGTGCTTCCACTTCCATTTCAAAATTGGTAGTATATATATATTGATAGGAATGAAGTGTGTTGACTTTGTTAGTCTATCTATGATGACCCATATGGAATCATGTTTGTTGGAGGCTATAGGTAGACCTACAACAAAGTCAAGTGATGTGCTTCCACTTCCATTTCAAAATTGGTAGTGGTTTAAATATCCTTTTTAGCTTATGATGTTCCAAATTTACTCTCTGATACACTTTACAAGTTGCCACAAATTGAGCAGGGCCACCAATATATGTTTTTCCAAATCAAGGTACATCTTAGTAGCCCTAGGGTGACCACTGTATCTAACACGTGAGCTTTTCCTATAATGTTTCCCTCTAATTCTATTTCATATGAGACACATAATCTGTTTCTAAGATGGAGAATTACTTGACTGTCAAACCTGAACTCTCTAGATCCTCTTTGCTAACCCGTTTTAGCTATCTTTACCAACTCTAGGTCTTCCTACTATTTCTAAGCTACTTTCTCCAGAAATATGGGGTCATTTTCATTTATGCCACTAAAACGCCATTGCTAGCTAATTCCAAGCATAAACCCTTACTAACCATATTGCAGAACTCTTTAACCACTGGTCTCCTTTCAGTAGATACGTGAGAGAGGTTGCCTAATGACTTTAGGTTAAGGGCATGCATATATAATAATATTGGCTTTATCAGGATGATACTCGATCCTATAGTCATAGTCATTGAGTAGCTCTGTAACATCCCTTACCCGATTTATGACTAACTCGGATAAAGTGTGTACTCTAGTTCTCTTTACTGATTTATCCATTAATAGGAAAGGTACTACCAAATATTACAACTCTAATTACATTTCAATAACAAATACTTAAATACATTTCGGTTTATCTTTTAGTACATTTGATAAACTATTGTTGAGTTTAGTACATCACTAAGTACTGTACATGCCATATACTAAATAAACTATTTTAATGGTAGAAACAAACTAGTTGTATGAATTTTTTGGGCTACAGACTTCCTCGATAACTGGATCTCCTAGTTTCTCTAGTCGGAACCTGCGTGTGATAAAAACTAGCACGCTGAGCACATTTCACCCAGTGGGTATACAAATAAACAATACATGTTGGACGTAGGATGTTTAATAGAATAACTATAACACATTAATCCCAATTACACAATTTGTAGCAATTTTGTAACAGTCAATAATCAAATCATTCATCATTGTTTTAACAATATTTAAGGTCCAAGCATATTAAGCAGGATCGACTAATAGTTACAGGAATTACCATTTTAAATATGGAGGGCGTATCAGCCAGTCCATGTGGGGGTACCTAATCTGTAACCCCGAGTAACCATTTTAAAATGCAAGATAGGCAGCTACAGTTCCTATGACATGTCATACCTCTAACTTATTTTAAGATAGCCATTATATTTATATTTTGTTTCAGATCATACCGTGGCACAATGTAATACACTCCCCATCCGAGACATCCCAACCTAATTATCAACTCAATCGAGACATCCCGTACCGAGACATTATTATGCCAGTATATTAACTTTACCCATACTAACCTTTTAATACTCTATTTCCATATATTACATACCCATGCAAGTTAATTGATGCAGTCAATAAACTTTACTTAACCTATCTCTTTATACTATCTTTAGACATCTTTTAAATATTCAACCCTATTCCAAATAGTATATATATATACAAGAGAAAAACCTATTATTTAGCTCACATAACCATATTTATATCATGTAAATTCAATCAGTCACTTTGTTAATATCTTTCATACTTTTTTCACTTATTTTCTAATATCAACATCATGCATGCAACTTCTATTATACTATATATATGTACCAATCATTATGACACTACTATTTTAATATAGCACCTAACCTGGATTCAAAATCCTTCCTTTACACTGCTTCACTGTTCCTTCTCCTTTTACTCTTTTTGTTAAGGTTCCCTTGTAACTTCTTCTTTACCACTGCTCTTTTCCTAAGGTTCTCTAATTAATCACATTATAATTTCACGATCGCTTCCTTCTTAAATGCTTTCAAACTTAAGATTTCTGTAGCTTAAAAACTATTTTCTCTCTCTCTATACTCTATGTAACTAAGAAATAATGCATATGTTGGGTTTATATACTACGTCTTCATATGCCACCTCTTCCTTTCCTTATGATAACTGTCTTCTTTAAGTTTAATGTTTATGCCACTAATTTCTTCTCCTAGACATATGACATTTCTTCAACTAAGACTCACATTTATTATCCACTAAACCTTATCTTAATCATCTTATCCTTCCACTACTTACAGTAGATGGCCACTTTACTTTCCATCTCATCCTTCTTTCTTTCAAACCAAGATATTCATTACTCCTTCTAGGCTAAGATTTCATTACAGCCATTATCTTCCAATCATGTATAATAGACCATCCTTATTTTATTCTTCATAAACCGAGCCTTTAACATTCACATTTAACCTAATCACAATCCTTCTTTCATCCATGTTGACTGAGCCATCCTTACTTCACCCTTATAATACCGTAATACTAATCTATCCTACCGAATCATACTTCCATCTCCTATAACTCATCCCTTTATTTCGCCACCTCATGACCAAGACACATTCTCTTTTAACCGAGACATATGTGTCTCCTCCTTATCTCTACCGCAATACATATCTCGACCAGATTATAATCTATAACCGAGTCTTCTTAACCACAACACATTCTCTTTCACGGTTAATGTCTTCCTACTTTATTGATTATTTTATTTATTACTTTAGTTAATTTATTCTTAATGAAACATACTTCTTCATTCATTCATAAAAAATTATACACATGATTAAGATTGCAAAAAGTAGGATGTTACAACTCTTCCCTCTAAAGAAAATTTCGTCCCGAAATTTTACTACCGTGTAAACAAATGAGTTGCATCATCAGTTGTTCACTTTCCCAGGTGGCTTCTTCCGAACTATTATTCCTCCATAAGACCTTCACTAGTGGAACTATTTTACTTCTTGATTGTTTAACCTCCCTCGCCAGAATACAAACTAGCTCTTCTTTGTAAGTTAAGTTCGCCTGCACATCTATTTTCTTCAGAAGTAGAACTATATGCGAAGGTATGATCTATACCTTATGAGCATAGATACGTGAAAAACATTAGAAATCTTATCCACCTCTGATGGTAAAGCAAGTCTATAGGTTACTAGTCCAACACGTTCCACAATTTTGTGTGGACCAATAAACCTAGGACTCAATTTCCCCTTTTTACCGAATAGAATAATCTTCTTCCACAGAGAAACTCTCATGAATACTCTATCTCCAACAACATATTCAATATCCTTGCATCTTCAATAGGCATTGCATTTCTGCCTGTCATTTGCTATCTTTAGTATCTCCTTGATAATCTTTACCTTCTCTTCTGTGTGCCTTAGTAGTTTCGATCCCACTAGTTTAGCTTCTCCCATTTCAAACCAATTGAGGGGTCTTCTACATTTTCGCCTGTACATTGCTTCATACGGTGCCATTTTAATATTAGCCTGATAACTGTTGTTATAGGCAAATTCAGCTAATGGCAATTACCGCTCCCAGTTCCCTTCAAAATCAATCACACAGCTTCTCAACATGTCTTCTAGTATTTGTATTACCTTCTCAGACTGACCATCCATATGCGGGTGAAATGTTGTGCTGAAATTCAGTCTAGTTCCTAATGCCTCATGCAATTTCTTCCAAAATCAAGATGTGAATCTAGGATCCCTATCTAACACAATGGAACCTCAACACACCGTGTAAATGGACTATTTATTGTATGTACAATTTTGCTAATCTCTCGAGTGTATAGTTAGTCAGAATAGGTAAGAAATGCTCCAATTTCATCAATCGATCCACTATTACCTAGATAGCATCATGTTTCCTAGGTGTGAGCAACAATCCTATTACAAAGTCCATCGTGACTCTATCCCATTTACACTCAGGTATAGAGATAGGCTATTATAAACCAGAGGGTACCTAGTGTTCCGCTTTCACCTGCTGACATATGAGGCATGTAGTAACGTATTCAACTATCTCCTTTTTCATCTTTGGCCACCAGTACATGTTCTTCAGATCATAATACATCTTCACACTTCCTACATGCATAGAACAAGGACTATTGTGTGCCTCTGTTAGTATACTTCTCCTCAAATCATCATTCTGAGGTACGCATAGTCTGTCTTGATAGTATAAACATCCATCATCTTTCACTATATACTGCGCTATCTGCCCTTGCTTAACTTGTTCAACCCATGACAATATCTCTTTATTTACCTTTTTTAACTCCTTGATCTACTGCAAAAATTCATGACGCAAAATTAATTTTGCTACTGGTGCCCCATCTTTCCCCAATGCTAATTGTGCATTCATAATTCTCAATGAATTTAGCATTTTTCTACTCAAGGCCTCTGTTACCACATTAGTTCTACCTAGATGGTAGTCAATAATACAATCGTAATCCTTAATTAACTCCATCCATCTTCTCTGCCTCAGGTTTAATTCTTTCAAAGTTCGCAAATACTTTAGGCTTTTATGGTCTGTATAAATATAACATTTCTTCCCATACAGATAATGCCTCCAAATTTTTAATGCAAATATGATAGCTGCTAACTCCAGATCATGCGTAGGATAATTTTTCTCGTGTGCTTTTAACTGCCTTGATGCATGTTCAATCACCTTTCCTTCTTGCATCAGCACACATCCCAATCTGACACGTGAAGCGTCACTGTACACAATAAAAGGCTTCCTCGATATCGATTGAGTTAGAATTGAGGCTTCAGTCAGCATCTACTTTAAACTATCAAAACTCTTCTGACAAATTTTCATCGATTCAAATTTTACATGTTTTTGCAATAGTCTAGTTAATAGAGCAGCAATAATCGAGAACCCTTTCATAAATCTTCTGTAGTATCTAGCTAAACCCATAAAACTACGAACTTCTATTACATTCTCTGGCACCTTCCATTCCACCACTGCTTCTACCTTTCTTGGATCCACTCTTATACCTTTAACCTATACGATATAGCTAAAAAAGATATCTCGTTTAACCAAAACTCACTTTTACTAAACTTCCCATACAATTTCTTCTCCCTCAGTATCTGCAATACAATTCTTAGATGTTGATCATGTTCATCCCTTGTCTTAGAATAAATCAGTATATCATCGATGAACACTATTATGAACTGATCTAGATATTGATGGAATATTCAATTCATCAAATCCATAAAGATTGATGGTGCATTAGTTAATCCGAACGACATAACCAGAAATTCAAAGTACCCATATCTGGTTCTAAATGCAGTCTTACATATATCTACCTCTTTCACCTTTAGTTGGTGATACCCCGATCTTAAATAAATTTTCCAGAATACACTGGCTCCCTTTAATTGATCAAATAGATCATCAATCCATGGCAAAGGATATCTATTCTTGATGGTTATCTTGTTCAACTGTCGATAGTCGATACACAATCTGAAGGTACCATCTTTCTTTTTTACGAACAACACTTGTGCACCCTATGGTGATACACTAGGCCTAACATATCCCTTCTCAATCAATTCATGCAATTTAGTATTCAATTCACTCAATTCTACAGGTGCCATGCTACTAGGAGCCATAGATAGCGGTGTAGTTCATGGTATCACCTCAATAGCAAATTCTACTTCTCTATCAGGAGGCATACCTGGTAATTCATTAGAAAACACATCTGCATATTCACATACAGTAGGTGTATTATGGTCGAATTTACCGTCTTGATCTCATTCACATATGCCAGATAAGCTTCACATCCTCGCTTAATCATTCATCTGGTTGTAATGACTAATATGACTTTAGCCATGAGATCAATCTTTCGACTATCAAATATTACATCATCATCTATGGAAGTCTTAAGCACAATCTGCTTCTTCCTACAATCTACCACAACTCAATGTCTAGATAACCAGTCCATTCTCAAGCTTAAGTCAAATTCTCTAAATGGCAACTCAATTAAATATCCCATAAATGTATGCCCCTTAACTATAGGACAATCTCTATAGATTCTGTTCACTACTACTTTTTGTCCTAAGGGGTTAGTTATAAGTATTCCCTAGTCTAACATATCCACATGCAACATTTCTTTCCTTTTATCAGATACACATATGTAGGAATGTGTAAAACCATGATCAATTAAAGCATAAACTGTAAGGTCAAAAATCATAAGCGTACAAACTATTAAATCAGGCATATCCTGATCTTCCCTATCTTTCATGGCATAGGTCCGTGCTGGTGCTCTAGTATTGGGTCGATCCACTGTCTCTGAAGCTCCAATTATCTTCTTACTGACACCTTCTGTATCACCCCATCAATAGCCTCAGCCTCAACCTCCTTGGGGTATTGATCTCTCTTGTGGTTGCATAGGTGGCAAATCCTATCTCCTCGGCCAGTCTCTCTTCAAATGTTCAGTAGACCTACATAGGAAACATGCACCTTATAGTTTACGACATATTCCTTTGTGCTGCCTGCCACAATGTTCACACAATGGCTATGAACCTTAACCAACTTCTCCGACACTAGCAATAGATGTAGCATATGGCTCAATTCCGCCCACATGACTATGTCTTGACCTCTGAGTCCGTCCTTGTGTCTGAGTCTGCCTACTCTATCGTGGACCACAAAATCTCTTACTACTGGCCTGTGTGACACTAGTCTGCCCATGGGTCTGCTTCAATTGACCCCTTTCCCTCCTGTTCTTCTTATCCATCATGATCTGCTCAACACTCAAGGTTGATTTCACCGAGGTAGAGAAATCATAAATGAACTGCGCAGCCAAATACATCTTAATTTTGTTGTGCAAACCTTGTTCAAATCTCTTACATCTACTCTCATTGGTAGGTATCAATTCCCTCACATACCTACTGAGTCTCATGAAGTCTCGTTCATACTCACTTACTATCAATCTCCCATGTTGAAGATAAAGAAACTCCCATTTCTTCTCTTATATGTACAAATCCTCGACATATTTCTTCCGAAACTCAACTATAAAGTTCTCCCATATGTGCTGTTTAGGAGCAAACACCTACTCCACTGTAATCCACCATCGGTATGCTTCCTCCTTCAGCAATGATAGAACACATACCAACTTATATGCTGGCAAACATTCTAGTTGCTGGAATACTCTTTCCACTCCGTCTAGCCAATACTTAGCCATGGCGGAATCATCATATATATTTTACCCTTGAATTCCTCCGCCCTATACTTCCGCAATTTATCTATTGGTGGTATAGCAGTAGCCTTCACCAGTATAGATATTGTTGCACCTTGTGGTACAATTCCAACTATTCTCTCTAGCATCTCAACCATCTGCCGAAAGAATACATCCTGTCCTTTCCCCACATGTCTGGAGGCAACATTCACACCTCCTGATCCCTCTGACAGTGGGACATGACTGTATACTTCTTCATTGATAACTCTTTATGAATCAAACGCCATATCTATATCCAAAAGGAAGTCTGCATTAGTTCAACATAGCTGGTTTTCCCTACTAGCATGTACACTATTCCTACATTTACTCTTATATTCTTATCCCTACTTATGTCTTAGAATCACCTAAACCTCTGCCCTGATACCAATAAATGTAACACCCCCTACCCGAATTATGACTAACCCAGATAAAGTGTGTACTCTGGTTCTCTTTACCAATTTATCCATTAATAGCAAAGGTACTACCAAATATTACAACTCTAATTACATTTCAATTACAAATACTTAAATACATTCTGATTTATCTTTTAGTACATTTGAAATACATGAACTACATCATTATGACATGTCCAGTCTACCTTGAGTTTTTTGGCACGTCTTGCATACTTGTGAAAAATGGGAAGGGGTGACGTAAAACAGGCAAGCTATTAAATAGCTAATGAGTAGATACATAAAACATATAACATAAAATATTAATATGCACCAAGAAGCTCCTTTCTGCCTGTTGTCCCAAGTATAAATGACCAAGAGGGGGTGAATTGGTCACTTTTTCAATTCAATCAATTTTTCAAGTTCTTGCTCTAAACTCTTATGAATACTTCTAGAGTGCTTTCTAATCAGATCAATGTATGAGAAGTTGATTATCTTAAGATTGTATAATACAAAATTAGCTAGCTAATTTTTAGCCTGTGAAAAAGTTATTATTCATGTTACTATTCACGCTGAAATTAGCAAGGTGTTCAAGTTAGCAAAAATTGAGTTGCAGCTTAATGAACTTCTGACAACAGTTTATCAAACAACAAATTTCTTCAATTAATCAAGGCAATACATATAAATTGACATTCAAAAGTAAGAGATAAGGTCAAGAGAAATCAAACACGTCAATTTATAGTGGTTCGACAATGCATCCTACATCCACTCTTCTCAAGCTTCCTCTTGAGACTTTTATGCTAATCTTTTTTTCCAGGCAAGAGAACAACCAAGTACACCACCAAGCTTCCCAGGTGCTTGATCAACCTTTACAAGTTTGATGATCCCATAAACTTTTTAAAGCTTTCACAGGTGCTTAAGAACCTTGCAAGTTTGATACCCCTTCAAACTTCTTTAAGCTTTTATAGGTGCTTAACAACCTCTCTAAGTTTGATTTTCCCTTAAACTTCTTTAAGTTTACCAAGGTGCTTAACAACCTCTTCCAAGTGATATCCCCTCACTTAGACAACCTTAAATAGGTTTTGAAAAGAGGAATAATCACTCTCTTTGAATTGATATACAAATAAATGAACTATGAAGAAGACAAAGATGGATATGCCAATGAAGCATAAATTTTTGAATGAAGGCGTTCAAATAAGATTCTCAAATTTCTCAAAGATGTAGCACATTCATTAGTTCCAAAAAGAAGTAAAAGCTTTTTTATATAGGTGGGTTTAAGGTATGAAAGTTTCAGCACAAAAGGACAACCAATGGCTAGTTTTCTAGCAGTTGCAACTTTGGAGTCTATGCTACCAGAGTTCTGTCAGACTCAGTTAAAAATTAGCTTAGCTAAAAAAATTTTCACACAGAAAGTAGTTAGCTAATTTTGAAAAGATAGCATGCTAATTTTAAAAGCAGTTTGCTAATTTTATTTTTTTGTTAAGACTGAAAAAGACTTATTCTAAAATTAGTTAGTTAATTTTAATCCTTGATCTAAAATTAGATAATTTTAGCAGCTTTCGAACTCAATTTTCTTGACTTTAAAACCACGCTCTGAAAATATTTTTATGCATATGAGAATCCACTGGCAGTTCTAAATCTTACTTCTCTTACATTGCTTTGCCTATGGTTGAATGTCTTCATTTTATCTTCCTTTGTTCTTCATGATATACTCTTTTCTTCTTCTTATTCTTTTGATTTATTTTCTCCATGTGATCTAAAATTCTTAAAAGTTTGTTAGCACATTCTATTAAGTTTTGTTAAAACAGTGTGAATACTCGAATTTTGAGGCTCGAAAAGCCTGTTTTCCCAGACTGCAAACAGTCCGGCCAGACCGGAGGCCTTTTGGAAAAGTTTCCGAAAGTATGCCAATATGGTACTCAAAACGTCCGTAACATCGCGAGGAACCCAAAGGTACTCTCGAAATAATTTTTGGAGGTCCGAAACTCCGGAAAAAGCCTTCGAAATGAAAACCGCCCTTCGACGGCGGTCGCAACCACCCTCGACGGCGGGCGCAACCGCCGCGCATGGCGGGACCACCCGCCCTTGCACGATGGCGGGTTCACCCGCCCTAGGAGGGTCCAACCGCCATCCAGGGCGGGACCACCCGCCCTTGCACGACGGCGGGTTCACCCGCCCTTGCACGACGGCGGGTTCACCCGCCCTAGGCAGGTCCAACAGTTGTCCAAGGCGGGACCACCCATCGTCCCACGGCGGGACCACCCGCCCTCTGGCCGAATTTTGCTATAAATTCAGCCTCCAGCCTTCATTTTCATTTACACCTGTTTGTGTTGACGAGCGATCACTCTCCCTCCCTCGCTCATTGCGATTCTTTTACTACTTTTCTCCTACATCATTATGCATTATTATTTGATTTGTGATCACTTTAATTTGACATTAAATTATTGGAGATCTACCAAGCTGAAGCTCAAAAATGGAAGACTGCTAAACCAGGTACGCCCGAATACTCTAGTCATTCTTATCATATACATTCTTTCTCTTCTACTCCAAACTCTAAGAATAATCATTCTGCATCCATCCACATTTGCTTTAATTATACAGATCTAAGCCAAAACGCCCGATTAATCAATAATCGAGGTGTTTAAGCTAGATCCAGATTTATGGGCCAAAATGCCTAGTTAATTCAATAACTTTGGCATATTACCCATAA
>CAOGCB010242914.1:0-23848 GCA_948266635.1 Cnidoscolus chayamansa | reverse complement strand
GGACTAATTCCCTTATTTGATGGTTATGATTAGATATTTTTTCCTCTTCCAATTCAATCCGATATAGATTAATAAACACCGCTCTCTCTCGAGAGTATATTACTGAAAAGACACTTGTGAACATCATAATCAACATTTTCCACCAGCTTTATAACTCTGCACCCTTTAGCCAAACTACAAAGAATCCAAACAATTGCTCATCATTCCCCTGAAATTGAAATGCAAAGGAAAACTAACAAAAGGTGAGTGTCTAGGCAGGCTTCGCCAATGAAGTCGCTCAACTATATCAGTAGAAAACACTAGCAAAAGTAAGACACTAGTCCTGAGCACCACCCCAAGATCACAAGTACTGTTCTTGTATCCTGGCTCGGTTCTCTTCCCACCACAATCTTGCATGCATTTCTCCAAACCTTTCCCGGCTGCACCAAACATACATGGAGAGAAAAGAATTACCGTGACAATTCAAATACATGAGATTTTGATTATCATACTTGTCCACAACATATGTACTTCTGTATGATATGTAGGCTATGGAGAAAATGAAAAAGAAAACAGTCTTGTAAACTCGCAGTATATGAAAGAAACAATCTCATGAGTCTAGAGTTCAAGAAGATTTATCATGTTTGAAACTGATGTGATCATATTACGTTTAGAATATTCTCAAAACTGATTAAGAAGTCTTGTTTTCCAAAGAATACCTATGTTAAACTGATGTCAAGCAGTTGTTCAGGTCTGTTTACATATTTCTATACGCATCGTAATCCTATTTCCTAACGATAACCTCATAAACTAGTTTGTTCAACACAAAAAAAATTATCATAAGAAAATATAATCCCATTATGTGTCTCTTAATTATGTAATCCCACTAACCTGAACCTGACACGTCTAAGCTCTCGAGTGCCACCTGGCAGTGCTCTAATTGTGATGTACACTCCTGGTTCATCTTGTTCAACCCATTCAGTCTCTATATCACTCGCATTGCCAATGGAAAGCTCTCCTGAGTGATCTACCTCTCTTGACGAACTAGTCCTAGCAGAACCCCCTACTGATGATGCTTCAGTTTTAGCCCCACTGATGCTTGAGAGCTTTGGGGTTGAAGCAAGAGCCGCTGATTCATAATATTGATGAGACTGGATTGATTGGTGGTCAAGTGAATCTGACGAAGAATAACCAATTCCTGTTGGGCGGTAGAAGTTGCGGGGGCGTTCTTTGCCTAGTGGTGGAGTCATAGGGCTGTCCTTGACAGATTCAGGCTTTGAGCCCTGGACAAGGAAGAAAGAAAAAGGAGAAAATCAACACCAAATATAGTTCCACCATAAAGTCCAAATGAAGGTGTCATCAGTTCACGTGGACTTAACCCAAGGAACTCACCTTATAGTGCTTGAAATCCTTGAGTATCAAAAGAACAACATACCCAAAAGCAAATTTCAACGTTCAGGAGAAGCAAATTATTTATTCAAAACATGTCAATATCAAGCAGACATCATCATTGCAATGGGAAAATTTATTGAAGTTTTAATTGGTAGCATGCTTACCTCATCTTCAGATCGTGGTGGAGTAGGAAGTGGGACTGCTTGCTGATTGAACCGTTGAACATTATAAAGCTCCATGATCTTGTCATAGTTCTCTGCCCACCATCTTTGAGCTTGCCACTTGTTGAACATTTCACGACTGATCAAAATATCAAAATTACCAAGACTCTGAAACATCTAAATAAAAATGCCTCTAGCAGAATTTTTAAAGATCTTATACGATTAATAAAATATGTTATTTTTTTTAAACAAAGGGGTCCTGGCATAACACAAGTAAACAAGAAGAATACAAGAGAGGATTAAGAGAACTACTAACTTGCATGTTTTCTAATTGAGGGGAAGAGGGGACACCTTAATTTCTAATCGTAGATACCCTAGGTCCTAGAATACTCCCAAAGAACTAGCTCTTAGATAAGGAAAAGAACCAAGAAATTGAACTCATTAACATGATAGTTTCTACATCTCATACCAAACTTTCCTGACTGTCAATATCTCAACAATATCTCTATCCATACATGAGAGAAAATATAAAGTTGCTCTATGCAGCAGAGCTCTCATGATAGTTAACAACTGAATGTCCGGGTGATCATGGCCCAGTTCCTCTCCAGAAATGAAATGAACTGATCAAAACTGGCTGGAACCAGTAACAAAAAGGGAACCACGTTCAAACCAGACCAAAAATGTAGGCCCCTGGTTTAGTTCAGGTTTAAGGATTTTTCAAAAGCAGTTCCAAACTGAATCAAACCAGCAGTTCTGAACTGAATTCAAACTGTCACTTCAATTCAAAAATTAAGTTCAAGACCTGTTTTTAAATTAATTTATTCTCTTCACTTCAATTAAGTATGTCAAATGCTAAAAGCATCAAAGCAATCCACAATTCCACATGTAAGCTTTACATTAAGAAAAGATAATTAAGGATGGTATAGCTGGCCCAAATTCCTCGAGCTTTTACAAGTACGCTTGCTTTCACACTTTGTTGAATCAAATGGTATTGAGCATAAATAGCTGGAAAAGCTTACTCAAAAACCACATGATACATGCATTAGGGCCATCAAACACAGGATCCTGATGTACTAAGGTACCAAGTCATGCTCTTGCATTTGCATGATTTTCATTCTTCCAGTTATACTTAATTATGTCCAATCAGCTTAGTTGACATTTTATGTGTAAATAAAGGGAGGAATAGTTCTTCTAACTTCTAAAAGAATAGTAAGTCAATCGTAATGAGACAAAGCCAAATACACCAGTTGCGTTTTTCATGTCCTTTTTCGGGACATCATGGTCTTAGGCTTCAACTGTTTCGAACAGTATTACCATATTAATTAATTATTTTATTCCTAAGGTGATCGCCAAATTATCGATTAAGATGTCTTCTCAGAAAATTCCACATTAGAAAAAGGAAAATGGAAAACAGATGATAACTTTGAAAATTCTGAAGGAAAAAGCCGGTAGCTTTAGAAACTCTGAAAAAATGTTCCTTTTTCCTTCCTTTGAAAGGTTAGGGATGTGCTTCTAGGTGCAGACTATATGCAATGGATAATACAACCTTTTGGTTCACAAATGAAAGAAAGTTGGCAAGCAACTATAGAGAGAAGTCACTCCAAGCAGCGGTTTATTTGGTTACTTACAACATGTAGTTTAAACTTATTTGAGAACTGCCTGAAGGAAGCAGAGGACAGTGGGTACCCATATCCCCATGCATATCAGACATATCTAATCTGTATGCTTCACTTTTGTCCTACATGTTACTGTCATCCACAAAGTGACCTAAAAATTTGCCCTTCGTTGCATCACAAAATATCTAGTAAACTATAACACATGTAAACAATGGAAAACTACTGTTCAACCCACCTAAGAAAATAGCTGAGCAAAAAAGAACAAGGCTTCAATTTAATTATTAACAATTAAAAATTAGTCAGAATCACGGCAAAAAAATATGTTGTACATATAATTGAATCCCTAAAGTAAGACTCCACTCCGACATAACATTATAGCACAATATTCAACTCCAATAACATCAAAACATCAAAGAAATTTGATCATTTTATAACAAATGAAAAGCCCTCAACGTCACAAAACAAACAGGAGAGAGTCCAAACAGCAACGGACATCTCAGGATGACCCAATTCCAGTTTTCACATCCAAACCAAAGATAAGCAAGAGATCACAATCAGGCACTAAAGCCTTCCACTCAAAGAACAACCTCAACATGTCAAAATTCTAGTTAACACTTCCACAGTTTCACATAGTAGAAAACAATTGATGATGTTCAAAATAACCAGAACCTATACAAACAGATTAGCAACAAACGAACAGAAATAAAGTATTTTTACCTGAAACGAATCCGCTTGAGATCATTCCCACCCTGGGGCAAAGAAAGAAAGGTGATTAGCACACCAGGTTCTACTTGTGCAACCCATTCCTTAGGCTCATCTTCCTCCATAAACACGAGAGACTCTGTTCGCCCACTAACTGATGCAGGTGTTCCTTCACCACTTGATAACCCTTTCAATCTCGCCCCCATCTCTTTTCCCCACATTCTGGGGGTTGAATTAGAACTCCCTGTTCTACGATATGAGCAGTGAAACCTTGCCGACTCTGATGCAGCATCAGAATCAGCATAGTTCCTATTATGATTATTGTTTGATGTTCCGGAACAAGGTTTGCAGCTTCTGTACACTCCCGATGCCTTTATTGCCATGTCCTTTATCTATATATATAAAAAAAAAAACATCTATAATTTCACAACAAAAGGCATAACAGTAAAAGAACTAAATGTCTTCAAAAATCTTTAAACATGAATTTAGAATTGCGTGATCTTGCTCCATATCCAAGTGAATTAACAAGTATGAAATACTTCTTGCTCCCACAAACACTTTTGAAAACAGTTAAGCCAGACAGTAGAACTGAGACTATCTTCCCAATGGTTTAATTCATATTAGAATGTTTTCCTTTCCAAAAATTATCTTGTAAAAAAGCAATCCCTCAGCCGGACAGCTATTCGGGCGTTTGGAGATGTCGCTTTCGCAACCACGCTTTGAAATCACACACCTTTACCCTCCCTTTGGCTACCCAGAGAAAAGGACAAAGATAAAAGAACAAAAGAACGACTATGGGTTTTTGTTTCTACCCAAAAAATGAAGAGAGCTCAGACGATTTAAAGCCAAATTGTTAGATGAGAACTCATTACCATAGAAATCTTTCCTTCATTCGTTGACCCTTTTTTTCCCATTTCAGTTCCTTCAGAAAAGAACAAAAACTAAAAAAAAATCTGATTCCTTGTCGGTTTTTACTTCATTTTCTCAGTAAACAAACAGAGAGTAGAGCTGAATGAGGTTGAGAAAGTAGGCAAATACCTGAGAAGCGATGGCCTTGATGGCCTGCTTACTCCTAGGAGTCTCCATGGCATCATCCTCTTCCGTCTCTCTCTGGTGCAGAGATCCATTGTTAAGCTTCTTTGAACAATCTATACACGTCAACATCTCCAACTCCCTAGCTAAAATCTAAATCCAAAATCCAGATCAGAGTAGCTACAATGTATAAAAACAAGTACGTGTATAAAAACACACACAGACCACATATATATGTGCGTGTTGCAAGCAACGAAATGCTTACAGTAGAAAGAATTGTGAAAAGGGTCAGCCCCTTAAGCTTCAAGTTGAGATCCCAGCGTAGGGAGAGGAGAGAAGATGTGGGAAATGGATATAATTTGCATAGCTATAAAAGAGAGAGATGGAGGGAAGAAGAAGTGAGCGTTAATGGAGGAATGAAGACATGGGTTGAGGCAATTTGAGAGGATATTAAGGATTAAAACTTCACTCTGCCAGTTAGAATGAGTAGCAGCTAAGAAAAAGATGCAAGAAACTCTCTTCTTCTCCTTTGTCCTCTCTCTCTCTCCCTCCTACAGAAGCCCACTAAAAAAAACACGAATTTTTCCTTCGCTCCTCCTTTGAGGGAGACTCCAGCGTACAAGTGGCACACCTAAGGCTGCGTTTGGTTCACACCTGTGTTTCAAATATCATTCGATGCAGTGAGCTTTGAGAACTTAGATGCAAGATTTGTATGACTCTTTTATGTAATTTCATTTACTAACCTGTTTAAATGAAACAATAATGATTACAATAATAAGAAGAAGAAGGTATGAGCAAGTTGTAGAGCATGTATAATTGATTCGAGAGGTTGAAAGTCACTTTCATGGAAGAAACCCAAACAACACCATGGGGCTCGTACCCTTTGATTAAGCCACAAAGGGCAATGGGAAGTTATAACCGTTTGTATGTAGGACCATCCCTCCACCTGTGAGGTCACTGTACCCACGCACACCCACACTATCTCTCATGATTTCTCATCTCCATTTACTCTCCTCCCCTCTCTCACCTCATTTTCTGCAATTGGTTAAGATATAATAAGTGGCTCCACTTGTTCATTTTCTTAATAATATTAGTATGTTTTTTAGCATTAGAAGCTTTAATGGTAGCTTATAACTATGTCTTAAGTATAAACAAATTAGTAAAGTTTATAGGAAGAATAAAAAGAAAAGTGAGACAACAAGGGTGATGGCTTGAACACATGTGGTGGGCCCCAGAAAGCCGCTGTTAGGCTCCTCCGACTCCGAGATCCCCGTAAAAAGGAACACCTCGTCTCTCCCCTCTGCCACCTCTGTCTTTTTCCTCCTCCGGTCCCCACCTGTTAAGGCCATGTTTGGCAACTCAACGCACGTCTCAGCCAACCCCCCTGAGATTTATATATATATACATGCACATGTAAGAATACTTGTTTGTGGAGGCATTGGTTGCCAGGGAAAGAAGTATAGCCAGGCAGAAGGAGTTGAAGACAAGCTTAGATATGGGTATACTTCTCTTTAAGGCGACACTAAACCTCAAACTTGTATCCTTCCAAGCTCGAAAAAGGTATGCAAAAACGTTACTTTGTAACCCAAAAAGATTAGTTCAGAATTATACACACACAGCTCGTCTCTTCCGGCTAAAGACCTGACAACAATTTGTAGCTTTAAGAAAAACATATTAACAACACTTTGAAATTTGAATAATTCCATAATATAATAGCAGTTCAAAACTATAATCTTGGTATGCATATGCTCATGGGAGTTCGTATTGGAATGGTGCATATGTTGGACCTAAGAAACAAGCCCAATGGGGCACCAAGAAACATAAAAGAACCTACAGGCCCACGTCCCAAACATAGAGGTGAGAGACAGAGAGGATGAAGCCTCTTCTAGCATTCCACCTTCCCTCACCGCACCCGTTGGAATCCACAATCGATACTAAGAGGAGGTCCACGGTCCTCCATTGTTCAAAAGGGAGGGAAGCTCTAGAAGCCTCGATACAATAAGAAAAGTGAAACCAAGTACGCAGGAACGTCAAAAACCTCCGGCGAGCAAACATGTCATGTAATAAACACGGGCACCAAGCACCAAGTGATGGACCCGGCAACTCCACGTCATAAAAGTCGTCGTTTCATGGTGTCTGTAATGCCGTCATTCACGACTGTTCTCCGCAATTCGTTAAGATAAGCCGTCGCTGATGTAACAAAGTAGGGAGCTGCTGAGTACTGACAATACATTTACCTCTTTCATTTGCCTTCCATGTTGCTGGACCCATAATATTCTGCCATTGACCAATCATCATCTGCCACGTTCTTACTTCAACTTGGCTTTCGTCTGCAGATCGGACCCACAAAAAGATGTCTCACTGTGGCCACCCCATTCTATTCCTACCTGTCCTCACTGAACGTTAACTGCTGCAATGGAGTTCTCCGTCCAGAAGTCTAAAACCCTTTTAAAAAGCTCGTTTAATCCATCTTTCTAGATCGGGTTAATGTACAGCTCGAAATTTTATTAAAAAGAAAAGCTTGGGATTCTCTTTTCACGGAAAAGATTCTAAATTTACTTTTCTGTTGGATTCTTTTTTGTTTCTTTTTTCCAAAAGCCATTGGAATTGGAACTCATTGAAGTTTTTATTTTTTTTAATATGTGCGCATAATTTAGAGCTCTTTGCATCTTTTCATAGTAATTATGCGCTCCTCGCTTAATCATCGAAGGTAATTGAACCCAGAAAATGCCTCCAATTCGGCGAAAAAAATTTACTGAAACCAGCAAAACCTCAGCATCGGATTTGGGAACACAAAGAGAGGAGGAAGAAGAAGAAGAGAATACTAACGACAAGGAACACCAGAAGAAGAATCAGAAGAAACCCACGAGCGGAAGCGCACATGTGAAGCCCGGAAGCAAACCGAAATGGTCTTGCATAGACGGATGCTGCTGGTTCGTGGGTTGTATATGCATGGCATGGTGGGTTCTACTGTTTCTTTACAACACAATGCCTGCATCTTTGCCCCAGTACGTCACCGAGGCCATCACGGGTCCCTTGCCAGACCCACCGGGTGTGAAGTTGAGGAAAGAGGGACTTAAGGCTAAGCATCCAGTGGTTTTTGTACCTGGGATTGTCACAGCTGGGCTTGAGTTGTGGGAGGGGCACCAGTGTGCTGAAGGCTTGTTTCGGAAGCGGCTTTGGGGCGGAACATTCGGAGAAGTCTATAAGAGGTACGGATGATTGGATTGTCCTGGGATTTTGATTGATTTCTTAATTATGTTTCTTTTTAAGCTGTGTATTTGTTTAGTGAATTAGAAATGTGAATCAGTTTGCTGTATGTAGAAGTTCTTTAATCTTCAATAAGTAATTTATAAACGCCCTGTAGTGCGTTTTCCTACTTTGGGGTTGAGGAAACTAGGTTCCTTGCTAGGGAGAAAAACTTTGTTCGTTACTGTTATGGGATAAATATTTGATTAGTTATTTTGGGTTGGTAAAGTTCTGATAATTATTTTGGCTTGGCACTAGCTGATTTGTTTCCTCCTCTTTCTATATAATATATACATCGTTAATCGTTATACAACTTGCTATTTTGGATTATCTGTCAGCTTTGTGTTTTGACGCCAAGGATGAAAGAAAGAAGTCAAAATTTCAGATTTTGCTGAACTATTGATCACTTGAAAAGGACATTCTTTTAAACTTCATACTTGAAGTTTGATCATCTAATAAGATATTTTTCAGTTTATCAAAAGGAGCATAAATTCTGCATAGTACTCTGAACTGAAGCAGAAAGCAATTAGCATTCTGTATCAAAAGCTCAAATCTTCACATGACTGGATTCAACATTGTCATTTGTGTAAATGATCTGACTGGAGGTGTCAAAGGCTGGTTGGTAGAACTCACCAATGTTTGCATGTTTGCATCTCCACCCTACTGTTAGATGGAATGGAAGGGAGATGAACTTTGGCTTAATTGCAGTAAACATAAACAGGAAAGGAATTTTACAAAAAATTATTCTTTGTTTTTTCTTATTAAGCAAAAAAACTGTGTGCTACAATAGTACAATTGCATGGGCCTGGCAATTGCTTATTCCAATTAGATACGTTTGGTAGTTTCCTTGCTATCCATTGTGCAATGCTTTTTGTGATTAATCAAGAACCTTAACCTGTTCTGTTGGATATTTTGCAGACCTCTCTGTTGGGTAGAGCACATGTCCCTGGACAATGAAACTGGATTGGATCCTCCGGGCATAAGGCTTAGGCCTGTCTCTGGACTTGTGGCTGCTGATTACTTTGCTCCAGGCTATTTTGTGTGGGCAGTTCTGATTGCTAACTTAGCCCGCATTGGTTATGAGGAGAAAACAATGTATATGGCCTCATATGATTGGAGACTTTCATTTCAGAACACTGAGGTTTTTCTTTATTCTTTTCCCCCAATCTTGAATTTCTTGATGGTGTTATAGATGCCTGTGGAATTTAATGTTCTAGTACTGTTCTTTCCATTACATAAAATTATAAATGCTCATATATGATGTATCTGATAAAATCAATTGATCAGGTCCGTGATCAAACATTAAGCCGCCTGAAGACTAATATAGAACTGATGGTTGCTACCAATGGTGGGAATAAGGCCGTAATCATTCCACATTCCATGGGTGTTTTGTACTTTCTGCATTTCCTGAAATGGGTTGAGGCACCAGCTCCAATGGGTGGAGGCGGTGGGCCAGATTGGTGTGCTAAGCATATCAAGGCAGTGATGAATATTGGCGGTCCATTTTTAGGTGTTCCAAAAGCTGTTGCAGGGCTTTTCTCTGCTGAAGCAAGGGATGTTGCAGTGGCCAGGTTTTTGCAGTGATCTTCTGATAGATTGTTTAGAGATGAATGTAGCTTGCTAGAGATTACAAATATTCTTTGCCTTGTGGGTTAAAAGGATTAAGTCTTGCAGTAAAACCGTGGATTTATTAGTAACTTTTCCCATAGATAATGAGCATGACTTTAAACCTTTATCAATCCAAGCATCTTGCTTCACCTTTTTCTTTTCTTGTTGGGATGACATAATTATATTTTTTTTGGGTCTTTGACCGGGTATCCCTATGTCCATTTTACCTTAGAGATACTTGTTAGAGATCTGGAGAGCCTACTAACAACTGAAATCTTTGGTCCATTTTACTGGCTTGTCCCTATGTCCACTGCTCCTACTAACAACTGAAATTCTTTAGTTTTTTAAATATATGTTTAGCTTGTTCTAGTTATTAGTCAATTCCTTACAAGTAGAAATAATACCTCATTCAAATGTTTGGCCTTTTAATTATTAGAGGCTTAAAGTTATTGCCACAGTTTTGATCCCAGTCTAGTTCTAATGAGAATCATATCTCTCTCATATTATGTGAGCTTCTAGTTTTTTTTTTCCACCTGTTTATAGACTTTGAATATCTCCATTTTATTGATCTGTTTTCATATTTCAAGCAAGTGGTTTGCAGCCGATTCCCTTTTTTTTTTTTTTTTTTTTTTTGAAATGAGAAGTTGCTCTTCTATGGGTATAGTCAATTATACATCCTATTTGTCTTCCTAGTGGGTAATTTCCTCTTCTAAATTTACATGATGTTTGGTCTTGTATGCATTTACTTCTAGTCAGCTAGCATAACTAATGTTCTAAATCATACTGCTAATTTACAGGGCCATTGCACCAGCTTTCTTGGATAAAGATATATTTTCCCTTCAGACCTTGCAACATATAATGAGGATGTCTCGCACATGGGACTCAACCATGTCAATGATACCAAAAGGTGGGGCCACTATTTGGGGTGATCTTGATTGGTCACCTGAGGAAGGCTACATTTCTGGCAAGAGAAGGCAAAGAAACAATGATATCAAGAATGGCAGCCAAGATGGGATTGAAAATGGGGTTTCTCAAAGAAAGAGTGTTACATATGGAAGAATGATATCATTTGGAAAAGATGTAGCAGAGGCTCATTCATCTTTTATCGAGAGAATTGAGTTTAGGGTAAGTCTGTTTGTTTACTCAGCTTGGCTTGGGATTGAGAAACAAAGCACTTTCTTTTAATTTTAGCTAGCTTTGCATGTTTCTTATACATATTGCCAAGTTAATCACATTTGGTATATTGTGCATTATGCTCTCTTGCAGTAGTTTTTACAATAAGGCTGTTTCAATTTCTCTTCTTTAATTATTGTCTTAATTTGTGTGGCTGATTCTCAATTGCTGCTGTAATTTGTCTTTTGCTATCCCATTGTTGCAGGATGCTGTTAAAGGTCATAGTGTTGCAAACAATACTTGCCGTGATGTGTGGACAGAGTACCATGAAATGGGATATGGAGGTATTAAAGCTGTTGCAGAATATAAGGTTTACACTGCTGGATCTATTCTAGATCTACTTCACTTTGTGGCCCCAAAAATGATGGAGCGTGGTAGTGCTCATTTCTCTTATGGAATTGCTGACAATTTGGATGATCCAAACTACAATCACTACAAATATTGGTCAAACCCCCTGGAAACAAAGTGAGAATACAGTACTTTTGCCAACTATTATTATTAAAATGTGATTTTAGTTTTCTTCTTTGTAACAGCCTTGTAAATATGTTGGATGATGGCAATATCTCTTATTGCTTATTATACAATTCGACATTTCCGTAGGTATGCTTGCCTACAGCTTTAAGTTGGTAAATACAAGTGGCTAAATTTCTGAAAGAAAGCTAAAATCTTTAGTGCTTCACAATATTATTCAAATTTAAAATTTTATAGTGCTACTGCAATGTATATCCTAAGGAATTGATTTGGATAATGAAATGGAGAACGGTAAGTTGATATATCTGTAAATAAATACTGCTGTTATACCATTATAATAATTGACATCATCTTGAATCTTGTATAGTTTGGCACATTAGACCTATATCTTGATTCTTTCATCTTATCATTGTCAAAAAAATCGCCATTAATGTCTGTTTTCAACTGTTTGTTCCACGATTATGAGCCGCTCTTGCATAACTCTCTCTCTCCTCTTCCCTCCTTCCCATGCTGTTTAAATGCTTTCCAGTTACCTGATTGAGCTACTAAGGCATTTCAATCTGCATATTTTATTGACTGTGCTTCATCTGGCATGATGATTTTACAGGTTACCCAATGCCCCAGAAATGGAAATTTTTTCCTTGTATGGAGTTGGCATACCAACTGAAAGAGCTTATGTTTATAAGTTATCTCCTTCTGCTGAATGCCACATTCCATTTCAGATTGATACATCAGCTGACGGGGAAGATGAAGATAGTTGTTTGAAAGATGGAGTTTACACTGTTGATGGAGATGAGACTGTTCCTGTGTTAAGTGCAGGCTTCATGTGTGCTAAAGCTTGGCGTGGGAAAACCAGATTCAATCCTTCAGGAAGTCGAACGTATATTAGGGAGTACGATCATTCTCCTCCGGCAAATTTACTGGAGGGCAGGGGCACTCAAAGTGGTGCGCATGTTGATATAATGGGAAATTTTGCTTTAATTGAGGATATAATGAGGGTGGCAGCTGGTGCTACAGGAGAAGAGTTAGGAGGTGATCAAGTTTATTCAGATATCTTTAAGTGGTCTAAGAAGATCAACTTACAATTGTAAATGAAAGGTAGTACCTAAGATTTTTAACGTCAGAGCATTTTCTTCTTGGCCTAGTGCAAGGCACCTAAACTTTCTTCTGGTCCCTTATCCAAAAGTGATACAGAAGAAAGCTGCAAAGCTGGCTGCAGTACAGCAGATTTGCTTTTCCTCTGATAAATCGAGCTGCATCTTGTTGTTGTTGCTTTTTATTAGGTTACACATTTGATACACATATCCCTGTACTTTGTAATTCTTGTACCTGGAGCTTTTAAATATGAAAATGATATACCTTAAGCTTGTAGTTGGAACTTGGAGGTTATGTTCTATCTAATTGATCTGCTTTTGCTGAGACCACAAAAAAGAGTCTCAAGAACTTTTATTTCTGCTTTAAAAGGACTACTTTTGCTTGGAAGGTACTTCTGAAGGATTTCTCTTTTTCTGTGGTTATCAAATTAATAGTCCTGCCAATGTACATCAGGAACTTGTAAATCATAACTAATAGCTTTTAATACTTAGCTATCTTGATAATGAATCTCATGATCTGTTTGTCTCGGCTAGAGACTTATAAACAATAATAAAATTGCCAAGATCTATATTTTACAGAAGTTTTGTAGTTGCAGAAGAAGCAGGAGAGAAGAAGAGAAGACCCAATGAGAGAGAGCAGTTTTTTTTATTTTCAGTTACATCATACAAATCTTGTCCCACATCATTTCAAGATGAAAGATTTGATTTTCGAGGTTATCGATAACCTTTTCCAATGCCAGGCTCTCCCAGAAAAATCAACATACTTGGCCATCTTTTTTCATGTGATTGATTTTTTCCTTGTACCAGGACATGATAAGGTCATAAGGGTACAAGAACGCTCTCACTTTTGGGAGTTCTTTTTATTTCAGCATGATCATCAACTTACGGATGTTGGATCAATGGCTGAAAATCTAAGGAAGTCGGTTGTATGAGCATAGTAGAGTCCTAAAGTGCACTGAATCATTGATTTATAAAATATACTTGCGTGGAATTAGAGTATATTACAATTGGTATCAAAACATAAATCTTTAATCCGAAAATAAAATTACAATAAAGAAAATATTTCAATTCCTTAATATAAAATAGATAATATATACGCGTGAGCTTATGTTATATTTTATAAATAATTGATATTATTTATGTAGAATTCTAACACTAAAAAAATTCATATACCGATATTAATAATTTTTTTAATTTTTAATGAAATTATAAAAAAATAAATATTTTTAAAAAATTTAAATCTATTTTATGATTTCATTCTCTTTTAATTAATTATAACCAAATAAAAGATAACTAAAATAGTAAATATTTTGTTATAATTTACATTTTTAATTAATTAACGTGAGGAGTGAAGGAAGGGTGTAGACGGTTATTATAGGCTCGCTACATTGAATCACTCCTCATTTCTTTCGTGGTCTTTTCAATTCATCGCTTCGCTTTCTATGTTTCCCGTTTTCTTCACAAAAAGCAGCAAAACCTCTCCCTCTCTCTCTCTCGATTACATCGAATCCTCTCTCTTCCGCTTTTCTCTCTGCAAGCACCTATTTATTGTTCAATGGAGTTGCTTCCTGCTTCGTGTTATTGATCATTCCCGCTTTCGAGCTTCAAAACGAAACCCTTTACCCCTAACCCTAACTCACAGACCCTATTCCCTCTCGCTCTTTTCTCATGCTTGAGGCTGTTTTTACTAATTGCTGATTTAATCAACCATATTCAAGGTAAGGATCGTGCTCTCCTTTTTTTTTTTTTCTTTGTATTTACTTTTTTGCTTGCTCATTTACGTTTTTCGAATTCTGGAAGCAAGTAAGTTTTTCAGTTGGGGCATGGGGTGCTATAATACTGGCTTTTAGTTTCCAATTTGCGGGTTTTAAATGGTTCTGAATGTGGGACTGATAAATTGTAATTGTTAGTTCTGTGACATTGTTTGCAATTTCCTTAAACCCAAATAGAAAATTTTTATTAATGCATGTAGTTTAGCGTTTTCAAGTTTACACGACTTCTTTAATTGTTACATGTTGTTGGGTTGCTTAGTTATGCATGATTTGTTTGGTCGTTAATTTTGAACTTTCTGTACAAAAATGCTCTTTTGTTCTCTTATGTATGATTTATGAATGTATTATTTGTTCTCAGGCCATGATTTCCTCGTTAGGGAGATGTAATCCATTTGTTATACTGTTCATTTTTACTTTTTTGTTGGTTGTAGGTGCTGTAACTTTCTTCTTTTTTACTCGGTTGTTGATGGTTTGAGCACTAGAGGCTTTGCGTATGCTTGTACTGCAACAGACTATACTTTGACGCGTATATGTAAGTGCACGTTTATTTATACAATTTCTGAATATGCCTTCCATGTGTATCTTATTGACTATGAACTTCTGTTATATTTTTCCATTTTAAGTGATCTTGACATAAAATTATGAGTTGATCTCATGGAACTTGGTTTCATCGTGTTTCTGCATCAGAGATCTGTTTCTTTTTCAGATGTTAAAGCATGCATGTGCCTGTATTCTATATACGTTAAATGCTAAACTCAGTGAAACTCAATGAATATTTATTCCAATTCAATTGATGTCAGCCATATGGATATTTTCCTTCATGTTTTTTTGTCCAGGCGACATTCATAGGAAGGCATGGTGCAGTGAGTCATCATACCAATTATATCTATGATAGAAAGATCTCTAATTTTTTGGTTGTACCAGCGAGTATTATGTATGTATTTTTCCCATTCATAATGTATTTGTAGCATATATGGTATACCATCCAGCCCGTAGTGTCTTAGGTTTTGTGAAAAGGTGAAAGCATGGTTCAGCATTTGCTGGATCATGGGATAGGGTAAGCCATTAAAGCGAAGAATTGCTAAGAATTGAATAAAAGGCTGCGGGAGGTTGTAGGCAACTAATTTATTTAGTTTTGTGTTTCAGGGAGATTTTCCAAACGAATTGTTTTGAAATTTAGGTTTTAGATTTTGGAGGAACAATAGGAAATCAAGGGCTGGTTGTGAGTAGCTAGAGAGCAGAAACTGCAGAAAGAATTGTAGTTGAAAAGGGGAGAATATTAGATGATGAAGAATTTTATAAATTGAAAACAAACTCTTTTATTATGCTTTGGGCGAGCTGCAAAACTCAATTCTTGATGTGCTTTCCTTAATTCTTTATACTACACTGTTACAGTTGTCTCCCAGTCTTTGGTACTCCTTTATCTTTTAGGATTGATTTCTTAGTTAATGCGGATGAATGCTTTGATTAAGTAATACTAAGCTGGGGGTGAATGTGAGGACTGATATGATAGGGAACCATGTCACAGAGGTAGCTAGTGCATCCTGTTCCTGTTATTGCTATAAATCAGGAGCTAGCCAGATTGATTTTCCCCAGTACTATCCTACTACCAATCTCTGCCTCAGTTCCTGCCAATCAAAAGAAAAATTGAGGCATGAAGTGGGCATTGTGCTATTGGTAAATCAGAACTATCACACTTATAAAATTTGTGTGATTATGCCTAATATAAATTCAAAGCAAATATAAACAGTGATTGCTGAACAATAGCACTTAGTTATTTTTTTATTTCTGGCTCGTCCTGCATTTGTGCATCTCAGTATTTGAGTTCTTGTAGGTTAGACTGTTAGAGGGTGCTGCTGCTGTCAAGATGAGTTTGCAACAGGGTGCACAGCCCAAATCTTATGCTAATGGATTTGGTCGTCGAAGAGCTGAAAGGGAAGGGGGGTTAAGATTGGAGAATAAGATGCAATCTGGGAAATCAATTCCGAATAGATCAAGTAATTAAGATCAAAATTTATGTTCAGATTGTCATCAACTTTATCTTATATTTGTCCCTACTAACATTTGGTATATTGGTGCAGTGGTTGGTGGCAGAGCTGGAATTCATGAGAGTCCTTCTCGTGATCGGCTGGTATATTTGTCAGCATGTCTTATTGGACATCCTGTGGAAGTTCATCTGAAAAATGGATCCATATATTCTGGGACATGTTATACAACAAATGTTGAAAAGGAATTTGGTATTTTCAAATTTTTTCCCCTTCTTTTTTGTTGTTGAAAAGATTGTACATTTGTTCTTGAAGTTAAGCTCCATTTGGTATTGAGGTTTAGGGATCATAAAGCACCATTCTTTAGAGCTTGTTTGGCATTGAGGTTGGAGCCTGGAAGTCGTTTTTCAGAAAAAGCATCATTTTAGATGATGTTAAAGAACTGTGTGGGAAAAGCTGTTTTGTTGCTTTGTTGTTCTTATGACTAAATTATATTAAAATAGTTTTAAATCAATTTTTTAATATTTTCCATCTAATGTATTTAAAACAGTGCTTTTTCTCAACAGTAGCTCCAACAGCAATGTCAAACAGATCTTTAGAAAAGCGCTTTTCGAAAAAACATGTTAGATGTTAAAAAGGCACCTAGAGAAAAAGTTTGCTTATTTTGTTTTTTTTTTTGAGTTCTTGTGACTAAAATATATCAATATTTAATACCCTCTAACTAGCATATTTAAAAAATTGCTTCTGCATCAGCAACTTCAATAATAATACAACATATTTAATGGTGTTGAAAAAGTAGTTTGGCAAAAGCAGTTTTGTTATTTTGTAGTTTTGATCTTAGAACAATTTTTTATGCTACTTAACTAGTATATTTATGAATGTGCTCTTCTCCACAGCTGCTTCAACAGCAATGCCAAATAGGCACTTAGAGTTGTAATTTGATTTAATTCTAAACATTCTATAGAAGATGTATAATTCTTTCATTAGTCAGTTTACTTCTAAACATTCACTTTCTTATCTTGCCAGCAATTATTCTGAAAATGGCTCGCTTGACAAAGGATATTTCTTTTCGAGGGCAGAAGGCAGAAACCCTTAGCAAGGCTCCTTCAAAGAATTTAATTATACCTGGCAAAGATGTTGTACAAGTTATAGCTAAGGTTTAGCTACGTTTTCTTTTTTGCAATTCTGTAGTTGTATATATTTGTTCTCTTCTGGTTGAATCTGATTCCAGGTAGTGTTTTTGTATTAGTTAAGTCATACCCATATGCATTGATCTCTTTCTTTTTGATCACTGGTGATGTAATCAATGGTGCCAGGATGTTTCTGTTACCATGGATGAGATGAACCATGAGCTCCCGTATGAAAAGCAGCAGGAGCTTATGATAGACTCCTTTATATCACAATCTCGTCATGTTGAAGTGGAGAGAGATCTGGAACCATGGGTCCCTGATGAAGATGACCCACAATGCCCTGAATTGGAGAATATATTTAATGGCACTCGGAATAGGTAATTTTTATATCCTGCATCTCTTGTTAATTGTTCTACTCTCTTGAATATTTCTCTGCTTGGATGGATCACGAATAAAATACTCTAATTGATAAACTTTTAGCTTGCTATATGCCTATATCTAATTGATATATATTTGATGCTCTATGTGCTGAAATAATAGGCACTGAGCTTTGTATATTTTGAGTGCAAGAAGCTTGAAGGAAATGGTGATTAAGGTATAAGTAGAAGTTGTAACCATAGGTATTAGCAAATGTTTTAGTGGGAACTTTTGGGAGTTGGAATAAAACTTCCCCTCTTCCTAACCAATCTGTTAACTAAAATCAATTTGTATGTATATGTTTGTATTCCGTTTTTGAATCTCTTAATAGTTAACTCTCCATGTGATGTTCTACTGATATGATTTGTACTATTTCTTTTAAGTAGGGGCTGGGATCAATTTGAAACAAATGAAATGCTATTTGGTGTAAAAAGCACCTTTGATGAAGAGCTTTATACTACAAAGCTGGAGAGGGGTCCTCAAATGAGAGAGTTGGAGAAGGAAGCTATGAGAATAGCAAGAGAAATTGAGGGTGAGGATACTCAAGATCTTCATTTAGCCGAGGTGAGGTTATCTCTATGTCCTTTTTGGAATCATTTTTATGGTTTATTAATTTGTGGAATTTTACAACTGTCTTTGTATCAATTTGTTCAAACAGGAAAGGGGGATCCAACTTCATGAAAAGTTTGATGTTGATGAAGAGACCAGATTCTCATCTGTATATAGAGGTGTCATGATTGATGATAGTGGATATGATGAAACTGAGGACATAATGTTGGATTCCCGTAATGGGGAAACCTTTGGAGGTACATCTGCTCCTTCCACCGTGAAGTCTGCAGATTCAATTCATGTCAAGAGTAATGAAGGAGCTCGAGTTTTATCAAGTTCTTCAGTAGGTCCCTCTCCTTTATCCTCTATTTGATGAATTCAAATGGAAGTTTTTGGCTGCTACAAATTGTGTTTGTTTGTGATCAATCTCGCTTATTATTAATAATCATGACTTGTGAAGTTCTATTTATGATCTCTATGACTTTTTCCCTCCTTGCACCTCAGTTTTAAATAGAAGTTGCTATAAATCTTTTATTTTAAGCATTTTATATTTCTAAATTGGTTTGACGTGCCAAAATGGTTCATAGGGCAAGGGCACAAAATGTATCTTGATATATAATGGAGGGTAAATAGGGGTAACAGAGTTAGTTCTCACATTACCACACTTATCCTTCTTGACCTCAAAATTCCTTTAAAATAATTGGTGGTTTTAGAAGATATTTTAAAGCAATATTAACCTTGTTAAAATTTTCCTTCTTGACCTTGAACTTCCTAAAAAATAATTAGTGGTTTGAAGATATTGTTTTAAAAAATCTAACCTTTTTTAACAAGGCAAACAAGATCAAGGTATTATTTTCATTTATTTGGAGGATTCTGCAAGTATCTTATGAATAATGCCTTGAACTTGTTCCAACTGTACCTTTTTAACAACGCAAATAAGATCAAGGTATTCAACAAAAAATCTAACCTTTTTTAACAAGGCAAATAAGATCAAGGTATATTGCTACTTTATGACGCAGGACAGCCTGCATGTCTTAAGAATTAATGTTCTTCAGTTCTATGAATGCTAAAATGGGGGTATGAATTTAGGTGGAGAATTAGGTTTTGTGAAAGGATGGAATTGATGAGAGAATTTTATCAAGGAGAACGTTTGTGGGCTGTGAATACTAAAATAAAAGGTTTAGGCTTCACACCTAAGCTTTTGCTTGGGCATCACACCTAAGGTTCCTTAGGCATCACAACGAGGGTTGAGTTGTATTACTCAACTCGAAGCTTGATTGTTTAATTGTTAGAAATTGTATTATTGAAAAACTTCTAGATAACCTATGAACATGTACTATGCTTATTGATTCAGTTCAAACCAAATTATAATAAATGTGAAACCAAATTGAACCAGATTCACAGAATACATCAACGGAGCTGGTTCACAGAAATACATAACTGTGGGAAACAAATTCATACTGAAATACTTAGAGCAAATTAATAATCCAATTAAGCAACCACATAGAAATCTTAAAATATAGGACGGCAAATCTCACATTCAAACACAATTTCTGAAGAAAAATTGTTTAAACAGCAGCAGCAAGAAAAACCAATTTCCTATTAACATTCAGATGAGATGGTCAGTAGGGGGGCAACAATTGCCAGTGGAGCAGATTCAGATGGTTAAAACCCATGCCAGAACAATATGGGTTAAAACCATTAGCCAGCAAGAAATGTAAAGCCCTATAGAAAATTTAGATCTTTCTGGCAAAAATGAAATTATAATATTGCCCCTATGACATAAATAAAGGATCAACAACTAATATATTCAAATAGACATACAAGTAAAACTCTAAAGAACTAGAAACCCCCAATAAACACCACATTTAGAAATAAACCATAATTCTGAACTTGAGTATTTGAATATGAATCTTCTCGAATTCCTTTGCTTCTTCACTTTAGCACCATGCTTGTTAACTATTTAATTATTTGCAAATGAAACCATTATTTGGAAACTAACCAAGAACTTGTTGCAGAGAACCAATGTTCTTAATGGCTCTATTCAAATGGAAATATTGATATGTTTCAGATGATTGCCCCTTTTTTTTCTCTCTCTTGCTCTTTATAGTTTTTTAACGTCATGTTTAACTTGTTTTTTAAAGCAGTTCATTTATTCTTTTTATAGTGATCTTTAGTTATTTTGTGCCTAAGCAATAATTATGTGTTTCATTGTACACAGGATGAGGCACAGTGTTCTCAGTCAAGTACCAGTACAGATTGTCATTCAAGTTCTTATGAACATGCTAGACAACTGGCTTCTGAGCTTCCTCCTAAAAGCGTGTCTTCAGAGGGTGAAAGCAGGTTCTTTTGATTTTTGCTTATTGCTATATTAACTATTTCTGCATATGGTTATAACAACAGTTGCTTGTTATGCTGTGGGGATTTCTTTTAAGAATATACATATATTTGTCAACTTTTTTTTTGAATTCCTGAACTTGTAGTTTGGTAATTATAGGATCCCAGCAAATTCTCATGTTGAACAAGGAGCAAATGACAGGATTGAGTCTGCAGAAGAGCAAAATGTATGTCAAAACTTTAATCCCCTCTTTTCATTTTTCTGGATGAAACTTTAAGGTCCCTTCTGTATCACTTGGTTGTTGGGTCTTACATTGATATTTTCAATTTGTGATCACTTCAAACACAGCAGGATGAGGATGCTCAATTGCCAACACATGAGGGTGAGTGGGTTATTCTGTGATGCTTTTATTTTGACTTGTACATTAAAAGAAGAAGAATCATGCGTACAACTCAAGGAATATGTAGGATGAAATTGTATATATATTTTCCTTACTGCACCTACCTTGCACTGTTATGCTTTTGGCATAATTATTATTATTTTTTTCCATAGATTCTCAGTCATCACTTCATGGAAAGAAAGAGGTCTCTGATAAAGAGGCACTATCCCCTAATGCAACTGCCTGTGTTCCTCCATCCAATGTTTCTTCAAAAAGTTATGAAAAGACAAGTTCTTCTGCTGAACTTTTAGAAGTTTCACCCTCTAGCAAAGGAGCGGGAGAAGTTCAACCTATAAACTCTCGTGGACGACCTGTCAGTTCTACATCTTCAAATTCTGATTGTGTGGGCATGGTCTCAGTTTCCAATGGCCCTGGTTTATCCCCAAGCTCATCAGTGGGTTCATTATGTTCGGAGAAGTCAACTCTCAATCCCCATGCTAAGGTGCGATAGATTTGAGGTCTAACTTTTTGCCTTTTGTAGTGGTGACATAACCACAGTTAAAGACATAATTTATCATATCGAAGACTACAATACCTCTTGAATATGGCTTGTTATACTGGCCATCTTTCTCATATAAGGCTAAATTCCTTTTGTTGTTTTTTATAAATTCTTTTTGTCTCTGCTCTTTTCAAATATGGTTACAGGAATTCAAACTAAATCCCAATGCCAAGAGTTTCACCCCTTCTCAAACTCCTGTTAGACCTCCATCTCCAGATGGCTCCATATATTTTCAACCGAACGTTCCTAGTCTGCCACATATGCATAGCATGCCAATGGGTATTGGAGTAAGCACTTAAATACAGCATTATTTCTTGTTTATTTCCTACTTCATATTTGTTAGAAATGCAGCAATTGAAATTCATGGCGATCCTTTTGCCTATTTCCTCTGTTCCCCACCCTTTAAGTCGTTGGGTGCAATAATACATTTTCCTTTATATGACTGTTTGACATTGGAGGGAACTTTTATTTAAGTGACAACTCTGATGCTATTTGTTTCTATTTGACTTTTGTCTATCAGATTTATGCATATAAATTTCATGACCTTAAATTAGATGAATACGGCAGACAATTTGTCGGGCATTTGTCGTCTGTGAAGTTGATTGTCTTTCTTGTAGTGAGAGGTTTCTCATGTTGCTTTTATGATCAAATAGGTTGATTGAAGTTAATTAATCATTTGATCACTTCTCATCCCAGGCCATTTTTTGAACTTTGATATCTTCCTCATTCTCTCCTGAGGGGTATTGAAATTTAACCTGGCTGTTTGGAGTACTGAGTTAGAAACCTTTCAAGAGATTTGATAATCAGAGTAGGTGCATGACTGCTGTTCCATAAATTTCATTATCACTTGGCACTTGTGATGCCAAGTGTAAAACCATCTTTTGAATCATTCAAAGTTCTTTGAGGGTATTTCTTCTTTTGTTAACTATCTAAATATAAAGATTCAACATTTCCTTGGGCTTTACTTTCTTAGATTGATGGATAGAAACTTCCTAAAATCCAGTAGGAAGTTTAGTGCTGTACTATTAAGGAACTTGTTTTTTTTTTCCCCATTTGTTCTGCATATGCAACAATATTAATAATCACTGTGTCTGCATGTTTCCCACAGTTAATGTTCCACTCTTCCCTCCAAGATCTCAAATAGATACTTCCAATTTGAGATTGAGTAGGGATGAGAGTCCTGGCCAGACCGCACCATATGAACTTAAGCAATATGGTTTCTTTTGTTGTAGCAACATTTTCCTAATTTTTTACTTACAGTTTTATGGTGTTGATTAACTAATTTCTTTCTGCCATCAGAAGCCTTGTCTTGGTGTTTTTTTTTTAAAGTAACTTTAGGTAGTATTTAATACACTGTTTAACTTGACAAGTGCTTTGGTAAAGAACATTACTTGCATTTAGTAGACGTGAGAATGTCCTTTTTAAGACATGGTATAGGCTGTCGTTGCAGCTTTGTATATGTGGAATTTGACTTGTTACAATTGCAGAGTGACTTTGAGAATTTTGCAGATTGGACCATCATTTACTGGCCACCAGCCTGTTATATATAATCCACAGGTTGCATCATTGCAAACACCACAAGCATATTTTCATCCAGGTGGTCCACAGGTGCAAATATTGCTTGAAACTTGTATTTTAGGCCTTGTTGGATTTTTCTTGGTCATGTCATCCAAATATATTGATATTCGCATATGATTGCAGTATGGACAAAATATGCTTGTTGGCCACCCTAGACAAGTTTTCTACATGCCAAGTTATCAACCCGTGAGTGATTCTGATGTCTCTCTATTAATTGAGGATGTATTTTGTACATTGTATCGCTCAAAATCTTCAATAGATGTCCCATTCGAACGGTTTATTTTGTTTTGATTCAGGAAATGCCATACAAGGGACGAGAGTTTTAGACATCTGACCAAATTCTTGGCAGTTCCAGTCTGCACGCAAGGAATAAACTTCTGAGAGGCTGCTTGGAACAATTTTCCTTTTCCTATATTGGCTTCATTTATAATTTACTACTGATTGGCTTTCATGACTTTCTTTCAACTAGTATTTTGGTAGTGGCTATTTTATATTTAGTTTTCGGATCAAATTAAAGCGCAGATGTTTTGCTTGCCGCCCTATCCTTTCCTGCAATGTTTGCCCTGTTTCTGTTCGAGATGGTAGCACTTCCCCCTTGATCCAACTCTCCATCTCAGCCATTGACCCCACTCTCGATATTTGAATTTTGTATTGATTTTTTTTT
>CAOGCB010242611.1:0-11235 GCA_948266635.1 Cnidoscolus chayamansa | reverse complement strand
ATGCAACCAATCGTATCAACCTTTGGTGGCCCCCGCTAAAGGCAGAAGCCCCCAGATGGTAACAATATTTGAAAAACTATCTCTTGCATCGTTATCATGTTCAAAAAAAAAAAAGGAAATTCAAATTAAAGCTTATATTCTCCTTTCCACTGGAATGATTGGCTAGCCACAGCTGGGTCTTTGACTATAATAAAATTTCTCCGCACACTTACTTCACATGTAAAAAACCCGTCAATCATTGACCAACTCTTCAAATGGCTTTTTGAATCCCTCTATCCCAGCCTTAAATTTCTACATCCTGATCTTCAACGCCAGCTTCCAGAAATTAAGCTAAGGCTTCTCAGTTGTTCCACCAGCACAGCATTAGCAAGTGATCTCTCTGTCCTCCAGTCCTCGGTTGGTAATGGGCGTTGTGGGTATTTTAGGCGCAGCAAACACGACGCTACCATAGAACCGACGTACTAACACGGCACACACTGCAAAAAAAGTATGGGTATCATGGGACCCATCACACCATGTGAGTGACTGATTCCTATGCATAGCGGGAAAATAGAATATTAAGTGTCCCCACTTACAACGTTCGACTGTTTTATGTTTTTCTTTTCTTAAAAAAACGGAGTTCCTTTGCCACGTCATTCCTACCGTTACTTTTTCACGACGTGGGCTTTATTATCGGCTTGGAATATAGAGTTTTTGTTAGCAACCGAAAATTATATGATTTAAATTCTCTCTAACATCCCATATAAAACTGCTATTGAAAAAATATTTAATTATAAAATTTTAAAATAATTAACCAAATTTTAGATAGAATATATATATATTTTAAAACCTCATTTTAAAAGTAACCAAGTATTCATTTAATTTGCAAACGGTAGGCCGTCGACATCTTTGCATGAGGGATGAAAAAAATCATAATTTTTTTTTAGCGGGGTAACATAGAATTTGTAAAAGAACAAAGAGAGTTAATGCAACCAAAAAATAAAGATTAAAGATAAGAGTAAAAAAAAGCCCTCATTGTTTGCCCGTACAAAGCTTTGCGTCTCTTGCACTTGGAGTCTGTCTCAGAGCTGAGCCTTCGCTGAACCAAACTAGCAAAGAAAGCTTTTGAAGGAAGCAAACTTTTCCTCTTTCTGAAATCTCGCACCACTTTCAACTTCTCTAAGTTGATCTCATCTCCACTCTCTCTCTCTCTCTCTCTCTCTCTCTCTCTCTCTCTCTCTCTCTTATACTGCGGTACTTTCATTGAGCTGCTGTGGCCGTGAATGAAACCCTTAGCTTGGATTCATATGTGAGTTTACCTGTGTTTTCTACTAGATTTTGCTGTTCATTCCTTGGCATTGTTTCAATTTATTTGTTTTATGCAACTGAGATTTGCATCTCTGCCTCTGGATGTAAGGTGAAGAGCACTATGTTTACTGAAGGACTCGACTCCAACGCCCTTCGCTGGGTTCGAGAGGTAATATTCACAGATTTTTCATTTTTTCACTTCCTATTTCACTTTTCTAGGATTTAATTGCTGTTTTATTTACTAGCATTGCTCCTTTTTCTTTATTCAGAACCAGAAGGAAGCTCCTCTCTCTCATTCCAGTTTAAGGCCTAGAATTGATCCCATAACTAAAGTAAGAGGAGGCAGCCGCGGATTTGGCTTGCCTCCAACTTCCAAATTCAGAAGCGGACACCTACCTTCCACTGCAATTCCGGTTTCCAGAACCATTCCTAGCGATGTCGGTGATAGCCGCACCGCTTCTGATAATGACATAACCACCGAGTCCGATGAAGATGATGTTTATGGCGGAAGGTATTCCCTCGACTCTTCTCCTCAAGACGAAAGAATCCCCAATTCCACTGCTACTGGGCCAAGATTTGGAAATGCTGCTCTAAGAGGCTCGCGTTATGCAACTGATTATGTGTACTCCGATGTAAGTTCGTCGATGGAGACGGTGGCAGGAAGAGGTGGAAGTGTGGCGGAGCGGTTAGTTAGAGGGAATGGGAAGTATGCGGTTGGAAGGAATGGTTACACTGAGGATCATGATGAGTCGTCAGATTCGGCTGCTAGCTCTGAATTCTCAACCACGCAAGCTGGAAGTGTTAGTAGTGCTTTGCCTAGGGGTAGCCTGCGCGTTTCTGAGGGATATGCTTCGAGTGTGCCTTCTCTGGCAAATGGTGAAAGCAATACACGAAAGGTTTGTTCTAGTTTAATTTAACTGTAGCTTGGAATTTGAAATGCTTGGTTATATGGTATGATAGGTCGTGTTTAGTGGTGAGGAATCCGTTTCATGTGCTGATGGTGGAATTCTTTCAATCATTATATTCTTGATATTGGTTTGTTAATTATCATACTTTTAAGTTGGTTAAGATACTAGAGAAGTTTGCAACCTTTTGTGTTGCTTTTTCAAGATTGATTAATATCATGGAAATCAATGTAGTTGGAGCTAGCTGCTCATGGTTCCTCATGTTTTCTTCCTTTTGATAATTATTGCTTGGAAATATTAATTTCTTGCTATATAGAAAGTGTAATGATTACAACTAGCTTCATGATTTTTGCTTTTCCTTCTTTAGGAACTTGATATTCTTGAGTTCTGAACAACTTAGTTTGTCTTACAGGATTTGAATTCCAGAAACCTGCGGAATGTGAAGTTTTCTTATGATGATGATGTTCCCAGTGCACCTCCATTTCGTGGTTCTCGTCAGGAAATTAAAGGAAGTGCTGAACTAGCATCTGCAGTGCATAAGACCTCAGTCATCACAGATCCATGTGGTTTTTCTACCAATTTTGACAAAAATGAAATTAAACCTACTTCTGGAGCTCAACCAAAGGAGAAGTTTGGAAATGAGAATCCTGATCAGTTTGTAAGGTTTGCAAAATTTTTTGAGGCTTGTTTTGGTAGACAATTTATGCTAATGCTCTTATCGTGGAAGGCATGTTATTGAAATTTTATGGAAGTGGGGACTATGTGTTGTATTATAACCAATGAACCCTTCATTTTTCACAGAACAACTGCTGGTGCAGAAGCTGCTATGCCTTCTGGTTCAACCCCAGCTCGGCTGCCGACATTTCATGCAAGGTATTTGTTATCAATACAATAATTGAAACTGAAGCCAAGAATGTCGTTCTCTCCATTTACCATGTTACACAACGTACTGATGTCTTTCAAATAAAATCAGTGCATTAGGGCCATGGCATGCTGTGATTGCTTATGATGGATGTGTGCGGCTTTGTCTTCATGCTTGGGCAAGAGGATGCATGGAAGCTCCTATGTTCTTAGAAAATGAATGTGCTTTGCTGCGGGAGGCATTTAGGTGAGATCATCTTTCCTTTTCCTTCTTCTTTCAATGGATTATCAAATAAGTTTTCCAGGAACAATACTATGCGCAACAATTAATTTGAGAAGATTTATTATTGTCTTAATTTGCAGTTTTTCACTAACTCCAGTTCTCTTTCTTGATTTGCAGTGTGCAGAATGTTCTATTGCAATCAGAGGAGGAACTTCTGGCAAAGCGCTCTTCTGAGCTTGTTAATGAGGGAGCTGCTCCAAAACCTAAGAAAATCATTGGGAAGATGAAGGTGCAAGGTGAAGCTTTTCTGACTCTGATACTAACCGTCAAGCACTTATAATGAGTTATCCTAATATCTCATCCACTGTGCAGTTCGTAAAGTGAAAACAGTTCTTGATCCTCCTAGTGGCTGTAGTATGTCATCTCTGACTCTCAGCGCACCAAATCTAAAACTTGAATCTGTTCGATACCGATTCTCCAAGCTGCAGTTGACACTTTCTACTGCTTGGAAAGCTTTTCGAAAAATTCGTGTTGCACCTCGAATACCTGCAAACGGTTCCTTTTCCCGTCAAAGCTTGGCATATGTGAATGCGGGCACTCAGTATATAAAACAAGTTTCTGGACTTCTGAAAATTGGTGTGACAAGTCTGCGTAACAGTTCCTCTTCATATGAAGTTGCGCAAGGTATTCAAAGTTGTAACCCTGCTTTATGTTGGAAAATTCTGTCCATTATCATAGATCTACTGCAATTAGGTTGTTGTATTGGTGTTAGTTACTACTTTTCAGTTTGGCTGGCTGTTCCTGGCCAGATGGGACATCTAGCAAGAATATTGTTTATGTCAAGTTGTTAACCACAAAAAGTGCTTGTCTTTTCCGTGTTAATGTCAATACCACTGATGCCAGTAGGAGCCAATCTACATAATATAACCTTCTATTATGCTTACATCGATGCTGTTGGTATCTTATGAGTAACTCTTATTATGCACAATATCCCTTTTAACCTCTTCTGCATCACAAATTTCATCAGAAACATACTCTTGTTTGCTAAGACTGAAAAGTTCAGCCGAAGAAGATGCCATCCGAATGCAGCCTGGATCTGGTGAAACCCATGTGTTGTAAGTGCCACTCTATAATGTTCTCAGTTTTAGTTATTTATATTCATAAGATCTTGTGGAAGTTACTGATGACTCTACAGCTTTCCAGATAGTCTTGGCGATGATCTAATTGTGGAAGTCCAAGATTCCAAGGGGAAGTGTTATGGCCGTGTCCTTGCTCAAGTTGCAACTATTTCTGATGACCCAGTAATGTTTTCTAAGCTTTGAATAAAATCAGTTGGCAGATGGTAGTTGTTTGGCTTTGACTCATCAAAATTGGATACAGGTTGATAAGCTACGTTGGTGGTCAATATATCGAGAGCCAGAACATGAGCTTGTGGGCAAACTACAACTCTACATTAATTACTCGACAAGTTCGGATGACAGTAATCTCAAGGTGTGCTGCTTTTTAAAGTCTCATTTTTACGTAAAATTTCACTTGAACTGCCGTCTAATGATTGAACCAGATCTTATTCTTGTGATGTTAAATACTAGCAAAACTGGCCCTTCACAGCTAATCATTTATCAAAGTTGATAATAATGTCGATTGGCATGTAGTGGTGGTTATGGAGGAAACCAACACTGTCTAAAAAGAGAAGAAAATATGTAAATTCTTTAGATTGGCTTTACATATATGGTTGTAAAAGCCAACTTAGCTAATTGGAACTTAAGAGACAATTTTAACAGCATTAATAGCTAATAATTTATTCGTCAAAATTGAATCATATTTTTCATTTCAAATAATTGAACAAATTATCTGGTTTAGAATTTCAGGGGCCATAGTTTGACTTTTATGGATGAAAATTTCTGTAAATGACAATTGGGGAATACATGCATTTCATAACTAGTCTTGTATGGCTCCACTTATAAAAGGTACAGGGTACTTCTCCTCAGGTGCAGTTAGGTGCAAGTTGACCAGTGACTATGCATGGAAACTTAATTCTCTTATCATATCATGAATTCCTTGTTAATGAAATCATTTTATGATATTGATTATTGTTTCTTTTGTCCTAGTGTGGTTCTGTTGCTGAAACAGTAGCATATGACCTCGTTCTGGAAACTGCTATGAAAATTCAACATTTTCAGCAAAGGAATTTATTGCTTTATGGTTCCTGGAAATGGCTCCTTACTGAATTTGCTTCATATTATGGGGTTTCTGATATTTACACCAAGCTGAGGTAATGGAACTTATCCTGCATTTATGTTAAATATATGTCAACTCAATACAAATGTGTACAGAATTTGTTTCATTCTATTTTGCACTTTCTAGATCAATATTGCCATTTGATATTTTTCCATGAGAATATAAATCAAAATGATGGAAAAGAGACAAAAGATTAGGATTATGATGAAAACTTCTTTGCTTTTTGTTTTTATTTATTTCTTTTTTATGACAGCTACTGCCAATTTCTGTTCTTTGGTTATTTTCTCGTCTCAATAGTGGCATCTAATGTGTGATATTGACAGGTATCTTTCCTATATAATGGATGTAGCTACTCCCACAGCTGACTGCCTGACCTTGGTATATGATTTATTAATGCCTGTGATTATGAAGGGACATAGCAAGAGCACATTGAGTCATCAAGAGG
The DNA here is from genome assembly GCA_948266635.1 of Cnidoscolus chayamansa. Taxonomy (NCBI): domain Eukaryota; kingdom Viridiplantae; phylum Streptophyta; class Magnoliopsida; order Malpighiales; family Euphorbiaceae; genus Cnidoscolus; species Cnidoscolus chayamansa. Next base: position 5,276 of record CAOGCB010242611.1, on the reverse strand, counting down.
TAAATTTTAGAATTTTTCAGATTTATGCATATTTCTTACATTTCAATATTTTCTTTGTCAATCTTCATTACATAACTTCTGCTCTTTTTTATGTTCAATCATTGACAACCTTTTTTCCCTTATCTTTAGTAGCTGTTTTCATTTTATTTAACATGTTTGATTTCATAGTTCTCCCGCTTGCTGCTTATTTCTCTTCTAACTTGATGTGCATGATTGGTGGACATTTCACTAGAACCGACTTTTGGGAGAAATCAAGGATCAGATTGAACAGATTCTTGCTCTAGCATTTGAGAACTACAAGTCACTTGATGAATCCTCGTTATCAGGTATTATGGATGTCTTCAAGCCAGCAACTGGGCTTGCAGCACCTGCATTGGAACCTGCTGTGAAGCTATATACTCTTCTTCATGACATTTTGTCTCCTGAAGCACAAACAAATTTAACCCATTATTTCCAGGTACAAGATGTTGAAATTCTCACTATATAACCCTGTTTTGTGTTCTCCATATCTTTGTATCACTAAGAGAGCGTCTCCTCTAGGCTGCTGCCAAAAAAAGATCAAGAAGGCATTTGGCCGAGACAGATGAATTTGTTTCCAACAGTGAAGCTACTTTGATGGATATTGTTGCAATGTCCACAGCTTACCAGAAGATGACTTGCCTTTGTTTGAATATTAAAAATGAAATTTGTACAGACATTGAAATCCACAACCAACACATACTTCCCAGGTATGACTATAAAGTGGAGTCGATTTCTTTATCCTCTATTAGGATGCATGCAGTGCAAGTTTGTTGGACTACTCTTAGAATGCTCTTATTAGTTGTTTGTAGTAGTTGAATCGTGCTTGTTTTTTTAATCAAAAGATGGCAGAGCAGTTTTGCCTCATGCATCCAATAATTTGTAATATCCAATTTGAAGAACATAATCCATCTAGGTCTCAACTCCCAAAGTAATTTCTGGGAAAAAAATGTAATATTTCTTATAATAGATTGAAAATCAAATCCTGAGCAGCATAATATCAAAGAACCTTTTATCCAAAGTACTAAATTTCTGATATTTTGGGTTATGCAAGAACAGGAGTTCTCTCTTGTACTTTTTCTGAATTATAGGTTCTAAGTGGTTGCCCCTGTTAGTGGCACCCTTGCTACATAATAGTGCATTTGATGTATGCTATCAGGGCAACTTTTCCTGTCAGACTTTCTTCACTAATCATTGTTGGTCTACAATAGCACTGAATTTTGAGATGTCAATTGAGCGATACTTTGTTGTTTTAACCTTTATTTCAGCCTATGCTATTATATTCTGTTCATCATTTGGGTCTTTCTTCCCAATTTGTTATGAATTTGTTGGTGTTTGCTTTATTTCTGGCTTGGTGTTTCCTATCTTCTGATGCCAAGCATGTAAGATCTGATGTTCAAGTTTCTTATCCTGCAGTTTCATAGACCTTCCAAATTTATCTTCATCCATATACAGCACAGAGCTTTGCAATAGATTACGGGCTTTCCTGCTTGCATGTCCCCCATCTGGCCCTTCGCCTCCTGTAGCAGAACTTGTTATTGCAACAGCTGATTTTCAGAAAGACCTTGCCAGCTGGAACATTAGGTAGCTGTAGGCAACGCAGCTGTTGGATATTTGTTTTTTTATTGCTTCTGCTCAATTTACATAATTTATTTGTTTATTTTATCAGTCCTGTGAAAGGTGGAGTTGAAGCAAAAGAGTTATTTCATTTGTATATCATGCTATGGATTCAAGATAAGCGCCTTTCCTTGCTCGAGTCATGTAAATTGGACAAGGTACATTTGTTAAGCAAGAGCATTCATTTTTTATTGTTTAGCCCATATGTTTCTGTTTCAGTTTATAATTTAGAAAGATTTTGCAGTTTATACTTCATTAACATTATATTTTTAAATTTTCTCTTACCTTAAACTTTATTTATATTTCTTCACTTTTTAATAATTAAGTCTCAATTTTTATTTTAAAAAATAAATAATTCTCTGAGAACTTCTGAATTAGATTTGAATTTCTTGCTTTGCATGCACCTCATAGTCATAGGCTGCAAATCATTCCTCATCTTAGTCGATCATATTTGAGTTTTGTTTACTGCCTTTGGTATAATCCTCTAAAAATCATTTAATTGCAGGTAAAATGGTCAGGAGTCAGAACACAACATTCTACTACGCCCTTTGTTGATGAGATGTATGACCGTCTTAGAGAAACTCTCGAAAATTATGAAGTCATCATTTGCCGATGGCCCGAATATATTTTTGTGCTAGAAAATGTATGCCCACACGAGTTTATTTTCCTTGAGCTGTATTTTCTTATTTAAACTTTTCTTATATCTGATTTGCAAAATTAATTATTTAAACCCAAGTATATCAAGGACACATTGTTCCTATATAACTTCCTACATTATTTAGTCAGATTATTTTTTGTAAGTTCTTGAGAATAAAATGATACTTACTGCACTTTCATATTGGCTGTGCCTTGTCGAAAAGGCTATTGCTGATGTGGAGAAGGCCATTGTGGAAGCTTTGGACAAACAGTATGCAGATGTACTAGCACCATTGAAAGAGAATCTGACACCTAAGAAATTTGGCTTCAAGTATGTCAAGAAGCTTACCCAACGATCTGTATGCTCATATACTGTTCCCGATGAGGTGAGCTGTATCTTCTTGACTGTTTGAATTCCTTAAAAAATATTATATTCTTGTGGTTTTACATTTCGGTTCTCTGCAGCTTGGGATTTTGTTGAATTCCATGAAGAGGATGCTTGATGTCCTGCGTCCCAAGATAGAAATTCAGTTCAAAACATGGGGTTCTTGCATACCTGATGGTGGAAACACTGCTCCTGGAGAGCGTCTTAGTGAAGTGACTGTGATGCTGAGAGCCAAGTTTAGAAGTTATCTGCAAGCTGTAGTTGAAAAACTAGCAGAGAATGTGAGTATAATTATGAAATGATAGTCTCTTTACTTTCTTTTCATAAATCAATAGATCAAGACAAAAAGTAATTTAATTATGGTGCAAAGAAAGTGAAAAATAAGGCTAGTTCTGAAGACATGTGTAAGGATGTTAATGTGTACATTTTGGGAGTCTGATTTATATGAGGATGTGGATGAGATTTAACTGCAAGTGATGACTTGTTAATTCATGTGCAATGCCATCCCTGAATAATGAATTATTAGTCTCCCATTAATGTGAAGCAACCCCGAATGTATTTTATGTGGATCAATTCGTTTTTTGGAGAAAATCAGGTTATGTGCTGCGTTGATGTGTCCCTCATTTGCTTTTTTTTTGTTTTATGTAGACCAAGTTACAGAATACTACAAAATTAAAAAAGATTCTCCAAGAATCAAAGGAATCTGTGGTAGAATCTGATATAAGAGGTAGAATGCAGCCACTGAAAGACCAGCTGACAAATACAATTAATCATCTTCAGTCTGTTTTTGAGACTAATGTTTTCATTGCAATCTGTCGAGGCTATTGGGATCGCATGGGGCAGGTAAGCATCATGAGAATGAATCAATACACAGATTATTGTATAAAGTTTGGTTTTATTAAACATAAAATATTTCTTTTCCCTGTCACAGGATGTTCTTAATTTCTTGGAGAACAGAAAGGAAAATAGGTCCTGGTACAAAGGATCACGAATAGCAGTAACTGTAAGTAATTTGATAATTTTTTTTCACTTAAAACTAACAAAGCTGCAAATGCACCAATGTCTTGGGGCTACTGTGGCCAACTTTGTATGGCATTTGAATGTTCCATCATTATAACTTTATGTTTTTCTTTCAGTGAAGATCTTATGTTGAACTCCAAAAATCCCGAAATGGATATTATTGAAATGATGACCTCGTGTAATCTATTTACAGGTGCTGGATGATACGTTTGCGTCACAGATGCAGCAGCTACTGGGGAATGCATTACAAGAGAAAGATCTCGAGCTACCTAGATCAATAATGGAAGTCCGTTCAATGCTTTGCAAGGATGCTCCCAATTACAAGGAGAACGGTTACTACTATTGAAAATGGTTTTGTTTGTAGATACGAGTGGTACGAGGACATGTGATTACATAAAGCAGGAGGTTGGTAAACCAGGAAAAATACGAAGTAAATCTCATTTGGCCTTTTGCATATCGCAGCCACTGGGTAATTCAGATGACAAATAGCTGGTGCATCTAATTTTGTCAAAGGGAGCAAGCGACTCAATTGCTCTCAGATTCACCCATCTTCCGTCAAGAAAGCTATTCTAGTTGCTTGCTTTTGGGTATAAAATATATATAGAGCATTGGACTACTAGATTTTACACATTTTTGTAATCGCCACACATCTATAGTGTGGCACTAAACATAGCATTTAATAGCATGTTCCGCTGCCTTTGCATATGAAACGGAGTGAGGATTTAAATGAAATGAATATATAAATATTATAAAAACAGTTATTTTAAATGTGTTTTTAAATTAATCAAATAAGATCTAGTATTCAAATGTTCATGTGGCCAATTGTATTTCACTCTCACTTGTCCGGCCTACCAATGCCATATGTGATATTCCCCTTGCTTGCATGTGATGTGGGATGTATTAGTATCAATTTATGGCGAGAGAAATAAGGCTTTTAAGATCAGAAAGTTGCAATAATACAATTGCTATAAATTTGTTTGAAATTTATTATTTCTTTTATATTTCAATATTATTTAGATTTTTATTTAATCTTTTTATTATTTTTTTATTAATTTTGAAAATATTTTATTTTATTTTGTAAATTTTATTCTAATTAGAATTAATTTATATATTCTATTCTAATTAGGATTAATTACTAAATCTTCCTCTAATTAGAATTAATTTATTCCTAGAAATTATCTATTTAAATTATAAAGTTTTATTCTATTTTAATTAGAAAAATTAAAGCTCAATAAATATTATATATTTCACGCTGCGTCAGCATGTTTCGAACTCATCCATCACTTGGCTTCGTCGCAGTGGTTTTCGCCCACTGACTTCTAAGGATCGTGTGTTTAAAGTTAAAACTCAACCTCTCCATTATGTTGCGTCTCAAGAATTGGACCACAGAATAAAAAAGAACTTTAAAAGTAATTTCATAGAAATTCAATTCATTTCATCAACCTAAGCACCATGAACGTTTGCTGTTTGAAATGAGTTGCCTGGCGTTAAAGCTGCAGTGTGGGGCCACGTCAAAAGCCATTCTGGAATTTAATACAATAAATATAAGTCAAAACAATTAATTTATCTTTGAACTGGCTGAGGGATTTTTTAGTTGCTA